>DWNE01000497.1:0-28537 GCA_018249875.1 Cecropterus toxeus | reverse complement strand
GAAACTGCGGTGGCGGGGAGAAACCGTTGACAAGCACTAGTGGTAGATTAACCTATCTACCCTACGTTTAGTACGTTTTTCTTTTTTAGGTTCCATATCACGACACATTACGTAAATCACAAATAATGCAAAGTTCGGTGCGTAGGGATACAGTTACTTTTTAACGGTTTGCTTGTGGGTAATGGATTGGTAATAAAAATGGTATTGGCAATGGTAATTTCAGAATAATAAGGCAGTAGTGGAAACAGTACCCCAGCGCGGCGCGTCTCCAGCCCGCTAAGTGTGCTCGCTGGCCGCGCGCCAGTGCGCTGACGGATTTATGTCCGTCCGCGTGCACTATGACTTACTGCGCTATAACAGGACACTTATTGCGATTATTAATAATGCCGCGCTAATGCCGCTAATGGCTAATTAAAATTGTGTGGTGTAATTTGTGTATTTATGAAAAAAAAAACAGTTTGAAATTTCCATATTATTATACCATTGGTTGCAATCAATGTTTAATTTAGTTTTATTAAGTAAATTCAGTAAATATGATTTTTATAGCTTTACTATTCGTTTCGATAAATTGTAAAAAGAAGAAAAAGATAAGATTTCATACGAGCTTCCGTGCTTCGAAGCGTATAGACATATCAAGTAGTCGGTCCCGGCTGTTATTATATCCAATCAGACATTTATTAGTTTTAGTTTAAGAGTTTTATCACGCTAAATATAATACGCGGTCACAGTAAGGTATAATACGTTATATTTATACAGATGACTTTATACAGATGACTGAAATTAGCATGCTTTCGCCTTTATAAATATACAGATGATATTTATAAAGGCGAAAGCATGCTAATTTGGTACCAATCGATAGCAGAGCTTAAATTCCTACACTAATTTGGGACTAATCATAAAAGAGCTTAAATACCTGAAGCGCCAACTATGAAATTTGAAAAATGCGTTTTTTTTATGTTTTAGATGCAAACGGTGATAAAAAACGCGATGGTGATCAAATCGGGGTAGAATGAATAGTCTGCGCATACTTAGACGCGGCTAACAATTTAATAGTAAAACTATGACTATCATATAGTAACAAACAATTTTATTAACTTACATTTAAATACTGCAGCGATTTGTTATAGAAACCTTACTTACCACGATAAATTCCATTATCTTCCAAATTCACTAGGTGATAGAACCAATGCAATTCGACCGGAGAAGTACCACCGCCTTACCTATTTCTAGCGTGAAGCAGTTCTTGCGTTTGAAGGGTGTGGTTGCCGGCTCTCGCATACGCATTCGGGATTAGCAACGCATCTGTAATCCACTTCAGATAGAACCCCTGTTCTATATGAAGTTGCTAGATGTCCAAGGCCGGCAGTGGCCACTTACCATCAGGTGGACTGCATGCTCGTTTGCTACTTAATGTTTATAAAAAAAATATCACAAGCACGAAGTACAAGAGTAAAACGAAAGAAAATGCCATGCAAAACATAACTCTGGTAAAATTCTCTGAAATAAGCGAGTAAGCATACTTTTTTCTCGCATAGCATCGCTAACTAAGGATCACTTGCGACCGAGTCGAGTGGCGAGGGACTTGTAGCATGCTCAAGTCGAAGAAAATTAGTAGCTTGACCTGATTGCTTAATCGCCAGTATTGCATTTTGCATATAGATTTTTACCCAAATGCGACAGAGTGAGGGTAATGTTTTCGAGCGTATGTATGTATGTAAGTATGTTTGTATGTATGTATGTATGTATGTATGTATGTATGTATGTATGTATGTACGTATGTTTGTATGTATGTATGACCATTTCTTTGTCACACATGTCCAATTGGCTTGACGGATTGGGAGATAGGGACATATAGTATACATAATTAGAATTGTCTCGGTTTCAAAAGTAACATTCGCTGTATGATTATTAAAAATGACGCCTGTAAATAGAGTAGAAAGGGGTTAAACAGACAATTTTTTTATTATCATAGCAATCACATGTTATAAAGCAGGGATTTTAAAATATTTTTAAAAATATTACATTTTTTAATTTGACTGATCGATGCCTTCACCATGTGATAGAACCAGTGTAGGTCGAACGGGAACGTACCACCGCCACCTACCACCTACATATTTTAGCGTTAAGCAGTTCTTGCGCGACTCATAAAACGACCATCTTCGGAAGTAGCAACGCATGTGTGATTGGCTTGAAAGATAACCTTGACTACACACATATATAACATTGACTTTGATTGATTATTTATTTATTTTATTTATTTACTGTCAGATGGATTCATTTTAACCCAACTAGTTACCTACTACCTACTACCCTGTAATTAAAGAGGCTTGGACCATACTATTTACACACGCTGTTTGGTTGCAGATTAGTTACGGTTACGGTTCAGTGATTAACAATTATCTTGGATAAAATTTAGCAACATCTATAATAATAACAATCGGTTCGTACTGAGTGTTATCATTTGATGGACTTAAAGTGCCATCAATCTAGCTTTTACTGGTCACCGATTCAACTTCCTACGTCCAACATATCGTTTCATTGACCATGTTTAAACATTGTTTTTGCCATAAACTGAGTGTAGATCATTTGTCAACTAAATGTATGGGTAAGTGTAGCTAATTTGCCAACAACTAAATTGTATTGTATTTTATTCTAGAGTACTGTGTAAAGGAACAGTGACAAGAATGCACGTTTAAATTTAACTGCTATAAAATAAGCAAGTGTGTAGATTTCCTCTTATGGCTACTCTATTTCGAGTAGTAAACTTGTTCGTCATATGTAGGTACTATGCCGAAGAAAAATTATCTTGACCCGTTTTCTTTATAATTTGTCCAAACTAACATTTTATGTCATACCTAACTAATTAAAAATAGCTAAATAACTTAAGGAAAAAAGCGGGAAAACGTTGGATTCTGAAGGCCCAGGACCGGTTGGAGTGGCGCCGTTTAGGGGAGGCCTATGTCCAGTAGTTGACCTTAAAAGGCTGATGGATGGATACAAATTTTACATAATTGTTTTTTTTTTTTCACTTCCAAGGCTACATTTATTCGTTCGTTTTTTGGCACTGACGACTTCTTACCCATAAATCCAAATTAAGCTAAAAATAAAAAAATAACAGTGTTCAAAACTGCTCTTAATGGACAGAATTGGGTGAAGTCGAACTACTGAGGAGTCTAAACCCTTCTAGGCAAATAGTACCTTCAGTAAACAACATTTAATACTGCTGAAACACATTGAAATCAAGATTTTATTCACCAACAGCAAAACAAATAAA
The DNA here is from genome assembly GCA_018249875.1 of Cecropterus toxeus. Classification (NCBI taxonomy): domain Eukaryota; kingdom Metazoa; phylum Arthropoda; class Insecta; order Lepidoptera; family Hesperiidae; genus Cecropterus; species Cecropterus toxeus. The sequence goes on along the minus strand of DWNE01000497.1, from coordinate 25,263 downwards.
AAGCGAAATAACGTGAAAAATATGGACCCTTTTCTAAAAGACGAGAAATAAGCGCTTTTTTTCATGTAGCGTTCCTAGCTAGCTAAGGATCACTCTAACGTGCTGCTAACCGTGTCGAGTACCGACTTGCAGCAAGTCAAAGCAAATTAGTGGCTTGACCTGATTGCTGTATCGCTAACAGTGCATCTAATATTCGTTAGCTTATTTTTTGTACTTGATATTTCTTATATAAAATTTTCAATTAAATAAATTGTGGGGACGAAAGAGTCGAATGCTTCAACTAAAAAAGGGGACTATAATCATGAAATATCATCCATCCATCGATCAGCCTCTCAAGGTTCACTGCTGGACATAGGTCTCCCCTAAGCGGGGCCACTCCAACTTGCATGTGCATGTTGAACATATTATAACTTATTAATATTAAAATATAAATTATGATGTATTATAAGGTGTTTTACGCGGAGATATAGTTATGATAGATATTTCTGTAATGTTCATTAGTCTATATCACTGACAACTAAACCAATAATACGTCATATGATGTAGTCTGCCAAGCCTTTTAGACTGCACGGCGCACCATAGAAATGGATATAATACATATGAGTACCTACATAACGTTACCATGAATCTATTGAGAGTAATACCTTCCCAGTCAAACAATTCATGGAAATATAGCAGTGAAAATATAAGGTTTATTCTAAATCATTGTTGTAGATATAAGTCAAGTATCTTTATTTGTAAGCAATTTTAAGCAAATTGTTTAAATCTATTTTCGATCGGCAGTGCAGCATATTTTCAAAATAACGGACGGCTTTCAATAATCTTTTTAAACAACGCGTTCTGTTGTTACAAGCCTATATAGACATTGAAGCCTGTGTGACAATATCACTATTAAAGCCTTTTTTATGAGGCCGAAGTAGCAAACGAGCATGCAGTCCACCTGAAGGTGGTTACTATCGCTCATAGACATCTCTAAACAACTTCATATAGAACAGGGATTCTATTTGAAGTCGATCGCAGATGTGTTGCTACTCCCGAGGACTAAGATGGTTTCCTTAGATATTAGTGAGCCGGTGAGCCTAATCTTTTAAGAAACTTTGATGACTTATAGAACGTAAATGAGCATATTCTTGAAATCGAAGCCCGACGGCAGTGCAACGCAGCCCAGTATTTCAAGATCCGCTCGGTACGCACATAAATTCGTCACGCAAACTGGCGCAAAGCCAGCGCGACGGGCATGCCAATAAAAAACTAACCTAGAACTTAAAGTCCGCAGGAGCAGATGAAATAAAAGATATTCTACGGTTTATCTTAATGGGTTAACATGTAAAAGTTTTGAGGTTCGATCCTGGTTGCCATTTTTTTAATCAATATAACGATAAGGCATTTAGGTCATGTTCTGGGTATCTTTGTGTATACTTCTTGTAACACCTATGATACAGGCAATTCTAATGTGGGACTTTGTGTAGAAAAAGTTATTTTTTACGCAATTTCTAAATTTCTCACGGCTTTTAATTATAATTTAAAGCAACAGGACATTCTGCTGATAGAAGCCCACATAAGACGGTGAATCTTTGAAAATATTACCATTAAAGTCTAATCAGATGATTTAAACACTTACAGAACGAAGATAAATCAGCCAATTCTTGAAATCGAAGCCCGCCAGCAATGCTACCCAGCCCAGTATTTCAAGATCCGCTCGGTACGCACATAAATTCGTCACGCAAACTGGCGCAAAGCCAGCGCCATGGGCATGCCAATATAAAACCTATAAGAACTAACTTAGAACTTAACGTGCCAACCGATTCCAATATCCTTGACCCCTTGTTTGTAGCCGTACCCTTGTTTGTAGGCTGTAGGTTTCTAGGTTCCACATTAAAAAAAGCTGGTCCAGTTTGATATGACGCGATCATCTTAGTCCTTGGAAGTATATCCGGTAGACTGCATGCTTGATTGCCATTTTTGTCTACCTGTTGACAAGTACCTATGTATAATCAACCCCTGATAAAATTGATAATCTATTTAAATCACACGTGTTGCTTACTCTTGAGGCCTGACTTTAGAAGTTAAACTTAGGGGAATCGATTAGACAAGATTACTTAACCTTAACATTGTCTTTACACTACCTTCAAACCCGCAAAGGTACCACACCTATCAGAATCAGAATCCTAACAAGAAACAATGTGTGGTGTCTCTATATCTGAACCGATATAATCCTAAAGAGTAAGCCGGTCGCCTCATTACAAAGTAAGCGTATTATAACACCCTTCCACCGAAACGCAACAACTGCTTCATGGTAAAAATAGGCGTAGAGGTGGTCATACTTCTACCACCTTGCAAAGTATTATTATAGCAATAATCGACCATTTTAACATAGTGTGGATTGTTCTTTAAGAAGTGTTGAAATAAGAAAGAAAAACAGAAGCGTTATCCAATATTTAGCGGTCCGTAATGTGAGCACTCTGGTGCTGGCGCGCTGCCAGTGATGAAGTTATGGATAAGTAATAACGTCATATATTCCTTATCTACACGCACCTAATCTGTGTTCTAAGCATTTGGAGGTGCTATTTCATTGAAGTGCGACTGGCATACCTGCTGTACGAATCTGCCACCTATAGTTGGGTGCATGTAGGAAGAAATCAAAGCGGAGAAGAAATATTTAAATGAATCAAGCAATATCATTCGTTATTTTTCAGCAAAGTCAAATAATTGGAGATAATCCTAGAAAATCATAGGGTGGGGCTATGAGTGTGGAAAGCGTTTATTTCTTATTTTAATAAAAAATGATTGATGAATAAAAATCGAAGAAAAGCTTCTTACTACCTTAATTGAATAGACAGATAATAAAATTAACGGTTATGTTAAAATTGCAAAATATATTGGTAGACGCGCTTCATTAACTATTGGGGAGCAGTACATGTCCAGTGGTTACATATATGCGCGGTGGTATCATATACGCTGGTAACTCTAAATTGATAGAACTTTTGAATTCTTTTGGAAACATAAAGTATACACGTTTTCCAACGCTGTTATCCTTTGGTGACACGTTGGTACTTATTCCATCGGATCGTACCGATTTAGCTACCACTTAATTTGACTTGAATCCTTTTGTCTTCCTGCAACACGTGTCTTTTACCACAACTAGGATTGTCTTAGAAGCTACACCAAGCTTATGCATGGCGGATTAAAGTAGAATGGCACTCGTTAGTGACTAATGTGGAAAGGCGAAGGTCTCCAATGAGCTTTAATTCAATGTAAAACCTTAACGCCTGGATCCAACGGTTAAATGTGTCTTATAAAACACAAATGTGGCTATAGTAAGTCACCAGCGGTCACTCATTCAACTTTCGATAGACCCCGACGATGCTTAATTTAGTAAATCAGTTCAGACCAAAACAAGTCGTGGAGCTACGTAAATGTGTAGCATCTATCCATCAGTCTCTACTTTAAGTTCCACTGCTGGAAATAGGCTTCGTCTAGTATAAATTCTCACTGCTTTTAATTATTTTTTGCATGCGTGTTGATGATCTCAGTGGTTAATGTTTCGCACGACGACATTGCTGGGTTTCTTCTGGATTTTTCCCTTATTCGCCTCGTACGACATCCAAAGGAAGAGGGACAATAATGCTTTTTTATCTAATTGAAGTAGCAAACGAGCACGCAGTTCACCTGATGGTAAGTGACCACTCCCACCCATGAACATCTGTAAGCAACTTCATATAGATCAGAGGGTTCTGAAGTCGATTACAGATGCGTTGCTACTCCCGAGGACTGAGATGTTCGCCTTGTATACAAGTGAGCCGGCTTCGTATACAAAACCGTTTCTATACATTTAGGACACCACAAAGCCTTGATTACCATAACCAAATACATTAATCCCGGTACGTCAATTCAACGGCTCTAATTTGCAACAATCGAGCGAGACAACAAATCAAATATTGTAATAGCTCCACAACGCTACATCAATTAGGGGTAAACAGGGCCGAAACGCCGCGTCAAAGTTGACCCCCTCCCCCCGGTGGTGCAATTTTTTTTAGGGGGTGCCACCCGACAGACTGTTTGGTGACGGTTGCACCTCTATACTGCGGATGATGTGAAATGGTCGTTTTGAATATTTTAGGTATATATTATTTAGTTTCCTTTCTAAAATAAAAATAAATTCTTCAAAGATGTAGTTAAGGTTATTATCTAATTACAGACAGAATTGTAAAATTCTCTTAAGTAATGAATGATGATAACATTTAAAATTCAAGGAAAACCAGTGAACGTAATCTAAGTATAAAATATCAATCTTCGCACTACTTGCAAGCACTATGAATGCATCAAGTGAACTTGATGGAAAATGTCATCATATTATAAGATTCTTTAGATGAATCCATCCTTCATTCTTTTAAAATCCACTGCTGAGCATAGCTTTCCTGTTGGGGTTTTTTTCCACCGCGCCTCAATACGCATGTCAAAACATGTGTTGATGAGACGCTGAAAACGTTACTTGCCTTTTCGAATTTTGCATGTCTAGATAACCAAAGCATAACTATAGATGTATTGCTACCTCTGACGACTAAGCTTATGCGTTTTATCTTTACTGTCCCTAAACAAAGTAATACACAACGCTTGTAAATGCCAAAAAGCAGAAATAGTTGTGGTGCTGGCGCTATTAAAATCGCGTAGGTTTCCATCAACTTCTTTAGTGGGATTAGGTGTGGCGGTGCTAATAATTATATTAATAAGGAAGTAAATGTTCATCATGATTTTAACGGCCTCAAATAAAAAAGGTCTCTAAAAAACTCAAAGTTATTTAAACTAACTGTTTTTATATGTGATGTTAATGTAAGATCATCTGATGCATTTAGTTGGTTTGTCTTATAAAAATAAATAAATAAATAGACTAACTTATTAGTATGAGACGAACTAAATAGACAAAATAGCTAAATGAGACAATTCTTATCGATTCCGAGATTAATTATTGCCAAATATAATTAATTCGATTAAAGACTAATATTTCAACTGCTAACGCAGAATCGGCAAGTAAGCCTTATCGCGGAAGCGAAGAGTCTCGTCAACATGCGGCTACATAAGTCCTCATTCATGTTAGGCACGTAACACGTAGAAGTAAATTATATTTATTACCCGACTGCATCAGAAGGAGGGAAATGTTTTTCGAGTATATTTATGTATGTATGTATGTTTGTTTGTTTGTACATATGTATGCCCATTTCTTTGGCACGCGCTACAGCCCAAATCGTTTGACTGATCGTGACGTATGACATATCTTTAGAATGATCTCAGTTTGAAAAGTGATATAGGCTTTAAAATGGCGCCTGGAAATTGAGGAAAAAGGGGGAGGGGAGGGAGTTTTTTTTACTATTATAACATATAGGTATCAAACGAAAGCTAGTAAATAGACCAAACTAAATATATATATATGTACAAATATTATAATACTTTTACCTTTTGAATATTTTCGCAAAAACTAATATGAGCGTTAAATTAAATATATAATCATTCTGAACAAAAAAATCGTTTTAAGTTTTAATGTTTTTCGTTTAAATGTTTTTAACGATGTTACTCGTTGTTTTCAGCGGCCATTTCGTGTTACCCACGCTACACCCGCGTCCATTTTGACGCGCGCGTTTCGTTTATTTCGTTGCACACACACGCCGATCGCCGATCGATGCGCCCTCATACGTGCATGTACTCCTCATACGCGATACCAAGTGCCACTGCAGCCAGGTGGCTGAGTGGCCACTGTGGATTAACCATTTTTTTAATTACTCAGTGGTTATTCGAGTTGTGACACTAAAGTTCTCTTGACTCGTCTAAACATTTAAATGGTTTAACGTTTAAAAATAAATGGTTCATCGAAAATATATGTTTTTTTAATAAGAATGAAACAGCAAACTTGCATGCAGTCCACCTGGTGGTAAGTGATTACTGCCGCCCATGGACACCTGTAAACAACTTCATATATAAACAGGGATCCTACCTGTAGTCGATCACAGATGCGTTGCTACTCCTGAGGACTGAGATGGCCGCCTCATATATAAGTGTGTCGGCAACCACACCAGTTGACCAACCACAACAAGCGTGAAGCAGTTCTTGTGTCCTGCTTCACGCTTCACTGCTTCACGCTAGAACTGCTTCACGAAGATATAAGGAAACCTAGTGTGGTGGAGCTGTCAACATTCTGGCACGCAGTTTCCGAGTTAAATTTCTGTTCATGCCAACCATGAAACACGAGAATTACTCGCGCTCGATTTTTGGGATATCTATACACCTGATAGTTAAAAAAACTCAAAGGTCTCTGAAAGCCGTACTTAGCCAGCATGATGAACTATAGTTCATGCACGTCTTACTCTGAACTCGGAACTGAGTGGAGGCCTAAATACGCTGGTATATTGGGATCCACCAGAGTGACAGTATAATAGGTTGACATCAACCTAAGCCACCGAATTTCAACTAATAAAAATATCGCACATTCATTAGCAACCCAAATAGATATATAGATCTATACTATTCGCTATATAGTGTACCAAAGGTACCATTACACTATATTCAAAATCACTATATTAATAATCTATTATTTTAACCACGTTCTTAAGAACAGCATTTTTTTTAAATTTTGAAGTAGCAAACGAGCATGAAGTCCATTTGATGATAAGTGGCCGTCGCACATGGACCGTGAACAGCTAAGACCTACCTACCCTTAACTGAGGTTGGCTACCGATCCGTTGCTACCCTTGAGGCCTAAGTTGGAACGCCTCGGATAAGTCACCCCTCAGAGCAAAACTTTTATGTAATACAACATAAATAGTATCGAAAATTCCCAACTATGTAATCTACCTATTAAATAAATATCTTTAGCAAAATAAATTAATATTACCTAATGCGTTTTTTATTTTATCATATATTAATAAAATGGATCGCCGCCCATATAAACATACGCAGTCTGTAAATATGCACCATATTATCATAAAAACTGACCGGTAACAGGATATTTACTGCAAAAGGCACTTTTAATTATCCCATTCGATTTTTTAAACAGAGCATTTAGTCTATAGAAATGTCTGAAGCCGTTTGTATGAATACGTAAATGTACCTATACAAATTACATTTTTACGAGCTTTAGCTTTACTCGTGTATGTATTGGTATTTTTGTTAATAATTACTTTTAATGGCAATAATATGAAAGTGAGAAAGCCGTAAAGCTTAACAGGTCTTGCACTTCGCGATCATTGTCAAAAAGTATTGACTATCAACATGAAAAACGTTTGTATGCACTTTGTAAAATCAAAAGTGACAAATTCGAATTCAATCTCATCTCCACATATTATTTGATGAATTTAGCTATGAATTAAATATATTCGATATTTTTTTAAATCTCTCTTTATTATAAAAAAAAATATTTTCGCAGAAATTTTATTTGGAACTTCTATTATATTATGACATCTGTTTCATGCATACGAGTGCGTAATGAGAGCGCTTAATCGGATTAACAGCGCTTTATTCGCTTCAATATGTTTCCGATTGCTGTGTATTGGAACGCATTGCAGTGGTCATAATAAGTTGATTACATGCCCGTGAAACATTAATATGTAGACTGTCCAGTTGTCCACAGATTACCTACGGGAATGTATCGTTGGTATTGTTGAGGAACTATGTATGTGATTTATTTAATCTGTGCAACTCTGATAAATACAAATTATTTAAAATATATTGATTTATGATATTGATACTTCAATAAATTGATACTCATTTATAAGCGACAAAAAATGAACGTTTTAATTTCAATGCTTTTAAAATTGAATACTTTTTCTTAAATTGCATAGTAACGTTAACTGTCACAAAAAATCTTATAAAACAATAATTATAATATTCATACAATAACTACACTATTCATAAACAACGTGAGATTTTTAAATAAATACATAAAATACGAGCGAAATATTATATTTGAAATACATTTTTACACAGAAAAATATTTTTTCTTTTTAAAATACAGTCACAAAATATACCAAACATGGCGGACGAATTCCGTTCCCGCGTTTTTCTTTAGTATCGCCAAAGTATACACTTACAGGACGTACGTTTCAGAGCGTATGAAATATTTTACTTAAAGAATTTTCAAAAATTTTTCACGTGCCACCTTGCAGATTTTCACGACATTTTCCATGAGATCATATTTCGCGACTTTCTAGAACCTCATTACAAGTTAACATGCTCATTACGCGTTACAAAACTCCGCGAACTACACTCGTGCCTAAAACACGAAAAATTTGAATTCGGTGCATATACGAATAGGGAAGTAAACATTTTTTGGATGCACTTTTGTTGACTCTTTTAACATTGAAATTGCAGAGTTCTTTTTAATATTTTATTATTGAATGAGCTTAAAATCGTTCCAAAATTATAAATGTGAAAATAGAGGTTGGATGTTGGATCACTTCGTGTTTTTGTAAGTATTTCAATAAATTCAGAGCGGCAAAACAAATTCATATAGAACTTTGCCGATCGACGTATTTTCTCATAGATTAAAACATACATTGCACTAAGTTCATCTTTTAATTATATCGGTAAGGAACCGTTAACAAACAGTCGTTTTAGTAAATGTTCTAAACTTATGATATACAGTTCATGCATAATAATAGACGATCACTACAACACACCAGAGGAAGTTAAAAAAAAACAAGCATCGAAAGACTGTGTTGCAATGTCAAAAAATAATATTATTATTATACTATTAACACGTGCTATTGGTACAAAAAAGGTTAAAGGTGCTGTTAAAAAAGGTAAAAGTAAAAAAAAAACAGTGCATTTATCACATGTAAATATAGTGTACACATAATAAACGATGGCTACCACAGACCCACTAGAGAAACATTTTAAATTATTGAGACAGATATTTTCGAAACCTTTAAAGTATTACAATGACAATAAGCTAATAACATATATTCATATGCTATAGTTACCATACGACCTATTTCAAACTAAAGCCACGCTACATCGCTCCACATTTGCTAATTAGCCCAAAAATCACACTACAACGCTGTCAGCATCCATACACGCTGGATCTGTAAATTAGCAATTAATGAATGCGCCGGGGGCGAAGGGCAGCCGGGGCGCTCCATTTTTTGTTATGTAGGTAGCCTGCGCCGGACTGCTGCGCTGACGCGGGGACGCACTATGGGATATGTCTGAAGATTTCAAAGGTAGATTTACGAGCAATGATTCGACTTACGACAACCACCGCCACAGCCAAAAATTACGTGTATTTTCTTCCTTATAAAATTGAAGCTATGTGTGATAGGTTTAATGATTCGACTTCGGAGGTATCGCCGTTACCCCACTTTTTACTTTATACCAATAGTAGTAGTAGTAAGTGAATGGTGTGGTAAGAGAGACATACTTATCCAACTTTGTTCCAAAGTAGTCCTAAGTGGTAGCAACGCACCGACCTCAAATAAGACTTTAATATTATTTAGAGTTAGACTAACAATGAGGTGAAGACAGTTTTCTACTTCTATCCTAAAAAAATAATTATCGTTCCGTACGACCATGTCACTTTGTAAACTTATGAGTTTTTTTCATGAGAGTTTACGTGTACGTTTCCTCACGATATTTTTCTATACCGCTAAAGAAAGTATCTAGGGATAAAGTAAATGTATCACATTAGTATATTTTATGACTGCTTATACTTATCTTCATCGACCATATGAATGTTTAATTAAATTATTCATTCTGTGATTAATTTTACGCGTAAGTGTGTGTTATAAGTAATGACGTCATTAAGGTTTAAATTAATAATCGTTCCAGTTTTTTTATGTACATAACAATATAATTTTACAATATTTAAACTTATTTTTTGTCCTTTTGTGCTGTGTGGAGGACTCCGGGATCTCCATCGGAACACAACTGGAGTCCTTCGAGCGCGATGCCCCTTTCCGGGCCATTTCCCGGTGAGCATTTACTCTCACCATGTCTTCAGGTGTTTACGATAACATGCGACCACATATGCCACCGTCCTTCCTGGGGCACTTGGCTGGGAGGCTCGAGCTCCCACTGTTACCACTCGCAACCCCGGAAGTCCCCTTTTAGTCGCCTCTTACGACAGGCAGGTGATACCGTAATCCTGTTCAGGTCCCGGAACTACAGGGACAAGGTCATAAATAACCTGTGCGTCAAATTTCAGCGAAATCTGTACAGTGGTTCTTGCGTAAAAGTAACTCATATATATTCTCACAAACTTTAGCATTTATAATATTAGCACGATAATAGTTATGATACTATTACCGTGATATTAGTAAGATATGATTTTAAATTCTTTATTGCCCATATTTAAATATTTCTCAGATCACATTAGTCTTAAACCATAAAAAACTAATGATGACGTTAATTTTACACCTCCTCCTTTTAGTCCTCCTATATCCGGTCTCGGGTCTGCTGGAAGAGATTTCATTAGAAATAAGCAGTACCCGTGCACTTAATTCATAAGCCTTCTTTATATCTGACTTATTTGTCTCTACATAAGTTTATAAATAAAAAATAAATAAAATAATATATAATGTAACAAAGAAAGTCACAAAACCATGAAAGCTTATTAATCCTAAGATCGCAATGTCGCTACACCATGCTACCGTGTGGAGCGGTCAGTTTCAGTTTTTTTCGCAGCGAGCCCGCAGCTCTCGTTTTTCTCACCACCAGCCACCCCCACCCCTCGGCCACCCCGATAGCACCGTGCGCGGAATTTGATTAATGCAATGTTCGCGATAATCATTCCCGTTACTATTTTTTGACAGTATAAAGTTTTTTCGTACAACGTTGATTTTTGCACGTTTTTTTAACGCCCACTGTACGGACGTGGTCGTAATAACCTGCGCGCCCGATTTTTAATTCTTTTTCGCAATGCGGAAAACTGCAATTTTTGTTGCTATTTTTGTTATAATTCGAAAGCGAATGACTTGTCAATAACGGGCAGATCGATGTGTGCAATATGTACGTATTTGTACTAAACCAGTGGTACAAAACCTTTGGATTAAGTTTTAACTATGATTTCTGTCCTCATTCTTTTTGTAATTATATTACCTAACTACTTATCGTTTTATTGTGTTATGTAAGTACAAGAACATGAACTTGAGTTAGGATTAAATAACTTCCCACAAACATATTTTTGTAACCCTAATATATTTAAACGATCACTAATAAATATCTTACATCGTATATATTTATTGTATATCTTTAGTTGCAATAACTGTACATCCGGCTGCATTAAATTGAACATTGTTGATATACTTAGCTGCCCTACATATGAGGCGACCATCTTAAATCTAATATGTTGAGATCTAATTGTGATTGACTTAGACTTAGACGTAAAACATCTGTTTAAAATATGTTTGATTACCACTTATAAATGTCTCTGGGCGGCGGTGACGACCATCAAGTGAAATGCATGTTAGTTTGCAAGTCCAATTTAAAAAAAAAACGAATTTTAGTTGTAATGAGAGTTACTTGAGATATTATCCAAATCTCATTTAAATGTTCTCGGCAGCCGCACTGTCAAATATAATGAAAATCCGGGATCTCGAAATGCATATATGTATTTTGTAGTCTTCAACGCATTAGCTTAGGTACAAGTACTAATAAGTTCATCTATCCATCTGCCTTTTGAGGTCCAATGCTAGACAGAGGTGCAACGCTGGGCAAAGACCTCCCCTAACTGACGCCACACTAACCGGTTTTCTGCTTTTCGAATCCAGCGATATCCTACTGTCTTCTTAAGGGCATTCATCCATATGGTCGAGGGGCAATCTCTGTTCGCCTAAACGTGGTCACTCAAAGACTATTTCCTGACTTGAATACTCATAAAAAGGTATTAATAAAAAATCAGGTATTAATAACAGCAATAAGAAAGAAAACATTCAGGTGAGTACAAGAACTATCTAAAACAATTTCCGCAGATAATATCCGGGTTGCTTCGCCCCGCCTTCTAAAGTTACGAATAAACGCTTTCTAACAGTTATACCGCAATAGGAACCCTATTTTCTTACTATAAGGTGCCATTTAAAGGGTTTAACTGCTGGTACATAAAACGGTTTAAATATTCAAATTACAAATCGAAGTTTTTCCAGTTGATTGAATTTTTATTGTAATTACAACCGGTGTTAGATAGCTGTTGAAAATCTTAAGGCTTGCAAAGTGAAGTCACTTAAACGTCATAAATAACTAATAGGTACATGATACATTTCTGCCTCATATCAACAGTTCATCACTTTTATATGAGGCGACCATCTCAGTCTTCGGGAGTGGCAACGCATCTGTGGTCGACTTCAGATAGAACCCCTGTCCTATATGAAGTTGCTTACATATGCCCATGGGCGACAGTACTTACCATCAGGTGGGGTGCTTACTCGTTTGCTGCTTCATATTTATAAAAAAAAGTTTTGAGAACTGCTGTGTTGTGGTCTGAACGGTAAAGAAGACATAAAAATCACACACATGTACGCACACATGCACGCATGCACCACACACACGAACATACGCTCCAATATACACAAACACACACAAAGATACGAAACATAGACATACGTACCGAGCATTACCATAAGCTTTTTTTTAAGTTTCTCATGTGACATGAGACATGTACTATGAGAAATAAAGATTCTTTAAACCCAAACACAAGGCTTTTGAACTTGGTACCAACGCGTGTAAAACTGATTTTCCGTGGAGTTGATCACAGGCGACCATGGTCATCAGTGGCCACTTACCATCACGTGGCCTGAATGTTCGTTTCTTACTTTATATTAAAAGAAGTCTTTTTATTTGAGTGAAATAGCAAACGAGCAGTCCACCTGAAGGTAAGTGGGTGCTGCCGCCTATGGACATCTGGAAGTAACTTTATATAAAACGATTTAAAAATACTGAAATCAAAAGTAGCTTATACTTTCGAGGTTAATAAGCCACATTCATGCAAAATTTCATGTAAATCGGACCAGTGGTTCTTGCGTGATTAAGACATACACCGCCAGATTCAGACATACACCATCTTATTTTTAACCGACTTTAAAGAAGAGGAGATTATCGATTCTGACAGATTTTTTATGTATGTACACCGATTACTCCGCCAATTGTGAACCGATTTCAAAAAAAAATGTTTCATTGTATATTAGTATAAATAAAGATTAATTACAGTACCCCTACATTCCCCCGCTACAACATAAGAAAAATGAACGATCAAACATAACGTGATGTTATATACCCTGTAACCTTCATCAATAAATGTACTATTGAACACAAAAGTTATTTTTCGATTCGAACCAGTAGTTCCTGAGATTAGCGCGTTCAAACAAACTCACTCTTTATAATGTTAATATAGATTAAATGTGACATTTTAAGTAAACCTGTAGCAGTACGTTCGTTGCATAATAAAACTACTCGTTTTTAATTTCGTAAGCACCACTCTTAATAATGACAGCATAATAATGAGGTGTTTCTATTCTTACTCTAACAATACCGTAACGTTTTCGCACTTAGTAAATTTACATAAGACTTATTATTTTTTCAGCGTATCTTACTAGGTTAAAATTAATATAAAAATAAGTTGTTGGTAGATTACCTACACTGATGAATTATATTCCGATCTACTAGTCAACCAAGCTAACTAGACGAATGTCAAACGTGACGTCACTCGCAAGAATGCAAGTACTGATGACAAAATACAATAGCAATAATGATTTTTTGTGAAATGTTGATTTCAATGAAATGTAAATTTTAATAAATTTCTGTCTTAATAATTTATACTTAACGTTTAACGTTAACAACGTTTTTTTTACATATTTAGGTTATCATTGTAACAGAAACTAATGAGTACAACAAATTAATTTTGCTTATTTATTTAATCATAATAGATTAGGGAGTTTAGATGCGAACGGTACTAGGACGAGAGCGGGGCATGAGATGAGTAGGATGCGTTAAAATAAGCATTTTTGGTAGGTACGTTTGGTAGGTAATGGTAAAATATTTGCAAACCTATATTGTACATTTAATTATTTATTCTTATATCCATAAATGGGTTTATTACTTTAGACAAATAAAAGAAAATAATATTTTCTTTTATTCAATGTCATCCATTGTACGGTTTTGGTGATATCACTGATTCAATATTACGTGCAGGAATAAAACTACCAAGCTCGCAACCAAAGGTGTGCTAAACCGGCTCGCAGCTGTTACCGCATCTTTGACATGTGCGATCACTGTAATGTACTTAGTAAGCAAGGACAATACACCGATTCAGACCCATTTCTCCATAATTTGAACTAAAAGTTTACTGCGGCTCCTGGTAACCCATTTGTATCACCCACCCTAACCCTTTAGGACCACTAGGCACGTATCTCTGCCCAGAACCGGGTAGATCTGATGCTTACTCCAACACATTGTTGGAGTAAGCATCAGTTCATCAGTTATGCTCCGTTGCTATCGATCCTGGTATCATTTCATTTACAATGTAAAATAAATTTAACATCAATAAATAATAACCGTTGCTAAATTAACATACTTAACATTATCTTACTAAGCACAACTTTTAAAAGTAAATGTTATTTATTAGTAAGTATTTAGTAATGAAAAACATTCCGTAATTTATACTGGTACTATGTTGGCTGATTATTATTAATATTATTAACTGAACAAAATTTTGGAGTTTAAAAGTATAAAATGAAATGTCTGCTGTCTTTATTTGTCATTGTCAAGTTAAAAATGACAATGTCAAAATAAATTGTCGAAATTCGCGCGCGTGCTTTCTTGTATTCGGGAGACAGTTATCTATTTCATAATATTTCACCACAGCCACTTAATAATAGTTCCTAGTTACCGGTGATTGAAGCGTTGTTTGCGGTGTTTTGAAAACACAAAGACATACAAATATTATGCCTACGACGCGGAAAAAAGTTATAAAAACTGTTTATAAAGATGAAGATGACAGCGAAGCCGATGCCGGTGATTTTAGCGACTCGGGATCGGAGGCTGTGATATCACAACCATCAAGTTCTGAGGACGACGATAAACCAGAAACTCATAACTCCTCGGAGGACGAGAAAAGAAAGAACAAAAGAAACAAACCTGCGAGAAAACCTAAGTTTACAAAGAATTTTATTGCTAAAGTTAGTAAACAATCAAAAACACACTTCGATGACGAATTTGAATCGGATCCTAAGGAACCCGCATTCTCCATCAAAGACCTTACTGATGCTGACAAACTGTTGCCATCAATTCTTAATTTATCTGAAAGTGGTATATATTTTTTATTTTTGCCGCACATATAACAATAACAGTTCGATAAAACAATAATAATAACATTATTAAATTTTATTTTCAGATAGCAGTGATGATGAAGCCCCTAGAGTATTTTCAAAGCCATCTAAAACGATTACAGAATCAGAGAATCAGGAGATTGAAATGGAGACTGCTGAGGAATATAAAGATGTTAGTATCCAACTATTTTACTTATCAATAATAATAATAAAAAATGTTTATTGCCAGAACAGCTTAAATTACACAGATAGTAGATACATTTGAACTTACAATAGATATGGCAAAAGGAATCTACTCAGCCTTGCTGACTTGGAATCAGTGATTCGACTTAACAATCCTCTGACTTACCCATAATATTTGTGTATAAACTCGTTTATAAGCTTTTTATTATTTTAGTCCATAAATTGCAGTGTTTTAATAAATTTATATAATTCTCATCAATATATCACAGTATTGTGCACATTTTTTTCCTTTAACATAACTTGTTAAAGAACTGATTATAATCAATTAAATTATATAATATATATGTTCTGAATCTCTATGATGACCCGCGTGGCTGAGCGGTCACCGTACCGGTCTGACGCGCAATGGGTCCCGGGTTCAATTCCCGGCCAGGCAGAAATATGAATGATGAGTTTAGATTTCTGTTCTGGGTCTGGGTGTTTGTGTATTCGTGTTTGTGTGTCCATGGCACCCACGACACAGGAGAAAATCCTAGTGTGGGGCTATGAGAGTAGAATGTGTGTTTTTTTTTTTTAATCAAAAGGTCAGGCTAAATCTGTAACATATGCTTATCAATAGCAGCCAGTACTCTTCAGGAGACCTTTATATATAAACACCAATAATATCATAACCTTCAAAGAGTATTCATAATTATTCTTAAAAATAGTTAAACACGTTATGTTAGGTTACATTAGGTATCTTCATCTATGTTATAAAAAAAAAGTACTATACATCAGGCCTCATGACAATTTTCTGACTTTTCCTTTCTGCAGGTTTGGTCAAGTAACTTGCAACAGAGTGAGGAAATTGCTCAGAGAGCATTCCTAGAATTGGAACAACACAAAACTAAACTTGAGGAAACAAAACAGTCAATTCAAAAGTACACTGTGAAAAATGAAAACAAAAGAGAGTCTGATGTCAATGACCTTTTGGCACTTGGTGAAGAAGTAATTCCTACAGTGTCTTCACCTAAGATAAAGAAGCGGAAGGCTAAAACTAGAAATGATAGTGATTCTGAAATGGAAGACTGGGAGGAAGTTGCAGGTAAAACCATTTTGATAAATCATTGCAATCAATGTTTTCTGCAATCTGCATACCACATATATGCTTTTTAAATTTCATCTATCATCTAATTCAGTAAATCGTAAATGGTGAACTGTCAAATCTAGCGATCTGTAGAAGAGATCTGGGTCGCAGGAGTGTTGAGCTCTGTCAAAAATTTAAATAAATTGATCATGCAAGACTTATAAACATTACGTAATTATAAGAAAACGAGTTGAAAAAATTTATTCTTTACAAGCTACATTTCTCATTTATATTTTGTTATATCTTTAAATTATAACATGAAAGTGTACGGAAATAACCAGTAAGGGTTCCATCAAGAAAGTATGTTCATTAAATAAAATGTTCCATGTTTAAATAAAATTGAAAACCCCTGATCTAGTTCATACTTAATTATCTAATTAATGTATAACTAAGTTTTATTTATTTCAGAGGGGAAAACAATACCACAACAGGGATTACAACTTGTTGTGGACTTCCCGGATGCAGCATGTAGAAAAACTAAAAAACTTGATATGGAAATGATGATGAAAAGAAAAATTAACAGGGTTAAAAAGGAGTACCAAGTATACATGCACAAAGTACATGTACTGTGCTGGTTAGGACATGGTAACTATGTGAGTCAAGTTTTGAATAGTCAAGAAATCATGTCTGCAGCTCTTTCCTTAATTCCATCTAAAGAATGTTATCCCGGAGAAAGAGTTGATATGAAATATGTTGAACAAATAACTACCTGGTTTAAAGACAAGCTTACAGTAAAGTTTGATAAAAATGAAGGCAAATTTCGACCTAAATCACCACCACTGAAAACTTTATTATTGCAGCAAATAAAAGAAAGGGTTGTTACTTCTAAAAAATATGTTGTGTTCATTTTTGTATCTATGTTAAGAGCTATAGGGTTACAATGTCGCATCATGCTAAACTGTACAACGTTACCCATAAAACCTCCAAGCACTGAACTATGTTCATTATCATTAAAACCGAAAGTGAATGAAAATGATAAGGGAAAAGAAAAACTTGATGTAAAACTTAAAGCATGTAAGAAAGAATCTAAGAAGAAAAATACTAAGAAATGTACTGCAGATAAAATACCACAACTAGATGGAAATTTTGATTCTTTAAGTGATAGTGACAGTAACATAATGCAGGTAGATGGAAATGATGATACCCCTACACAAAAACGAAAAACTCCAGTAAAAGGTAAGAACAAAATTGATAACAGCAGTGTTGAAGACGTATCCCCACCAAAAAGATCTAGAAGAAATCTTAGTTTGAACAAAAAACCTGAAGCTAGTAAAATAAATATAACAAAAGGTAATCAAGCAAATGATGATAAAAGTACGAAAAGTAAAAATGCAGTTGTAAAAGTTACACGAAAATCTTTATCCCTTAATAGAAAGCAGACTGATGTAAAGAAGGAAGATAATAATGATATCTCCAAGTCTAATGAAATAAAGCCTAAAAGCGTGTCTAGCAAAAACTTGTCTCTTCGTAAAACAAGAAACTCCAAAAGGGATGACAATCCAGAAACAAAACCAAACAATGAAAATTTGGTAAATAAAATTGTAGATGCACCTAAAATTATTGTCACAAATAGTGATACCTCTGGCAATGTAGCAAGTGAATACTTTAATAATACTGAGTCATCTGTTAGCAAAAGAGATGCTAGAACACGAAAACGTTCACGCACATCCAATCCAAACGAAAAACAGAATAATAAAGAGGAAAAAGAAACCACAAAACCTAGAGCGAAAAGTGTCCCAGGGCCCTCAATGAATAAAAGCAAATATTTTGATGATAAATCCGATGAAACTACTTCTACAGAAAAAACAGTTCAACCTCTTTTAAAAAAATACAAAGGGAGTGAAGTAAAAAATGAAGATTCTAAGAGAGTTAGTCATAGAGATTTGGCGAAAGTAAAAGCTGAACCCAAAAATGATGTAACGGATGACTTGATCAACATTATTAAGAAAAGAGTGAAAGAAGCAAAAGTGGATACGAAAAAAGGTAATAAAATTTTCCTCATTCATCAGTAGAAGATATACTCCATGTTGAAACTTTTAAATTGTTATGTTGTAATGAAATATTATGAATATTATATGATGTCATGTAATGGTAAAGCTAGAGGATTATTTAGGAAATATATGAGACTTTTCTATCAGATAAAAATAGCTAACGAGCATGCAGTTCAAATTTAGTTGTTGCTAGGAAAATACTATAATTTTAAACTAAATATTTCAGTAAAATCGAGTAAATCATCAGACGACGATAGTGACTTTTTACCAGAAATTACCGAACAACAAAAAGAAATCAATAAAAGGAAGTCTAGTGCGAAAGCTGGTACAAGTCGGAAACTAGACCGTCGCGTATTGTCAACAGATGATGAAGCGCCAAGTAACAAAATGGATACATGGTGTGAAATATTTGTTGAGGAATTGGAACAATGGATCGCAGTTGATGTTATCAAAGGCAGAGTTCACTGTGTCAATGAAATTTATGTAAGTATTAGCAGACCCGTGCTAACTTCGTTGGACATTGAAAAAATGGTGTATCTGTTTGCATTAATTATTTCTACCCATAAAGCCAGATACTAAGTATCATTGAGCTTGCTTCAAAATTGACGAACTTACATACGAACTTTTAACCCCCATTTAAACCTCTTAGGTGTTGAATTTCTTAAAATCCTTGCTTATCGCTCACTTACACCAGGAACCCTTGTACGAAATTTTAGGGTTCTAGGTACAGTAGTTTCGGTTGTGCATTGATATAAAAGTCAGTGAGTCAGAATTGCCTTTGACATATATAGTTGATATGTGAGTATATGATGATTATTATCTTAATAATGACAAAGGAACTGAAGTTAATGCCAGGAACATTTAAAAATATTAATTCCCTTAATGGTGGATATTAGACCATAATTATCATCAAACATTTAATCTTTTCTTTTTCTCATAAAAAATCTCAATAGCTATCAAGGAATAAAAGAATATAATTTAACACAGAATACAGTAAAGTGTTGAACGTCTTATCTTAGGCTATCTTTGTAGATATCTGGTAGTGTACTTTTATTAACACAGCTACTTTTCGGCAGTTTAGTAATATTTTCCATATAAAGCTTAAATCTCTGAAGTAACCACTAAAACCATAATATTACCTAAATAAAATTTTAATTCTTCAGAGTCGAGCTACCCATCCAGTAAACTATGTTATTGGCTGGGATAACAATAACTACTTAAAGGACTTAACCCGAAGATATGTGCCTCATTGGAACACTGTGACTCGTAAGCAACGTGTGGACCAGGTTTGGTGGAACACAGCAATCCAGCCCTGGATTGGTCCTAAGACAGCTCGAGATAGGGAAGAAGATGAAGGATTAGATCGAATGCAATTGGATGCACCTCTACCTAAAAGCATTGCAGAGTAAGTATTGTAAATCATATACATTTACATATAATTACGAATGTCACATTTGTTACGTAAAAAGATTTATATTAGTTACAAGATATTTGGAATAACACATTACCTGTATTGAGAATAAAAACTACATAAAATTATGTATGAAATCATAATTGCAGATAATATGGTTTTACCCAGTAAACAAAATTAAGTATATTCAATTAATAAGATTATTTAAGTATGAATCCATAAAAAAAGTTAAGATTCTCTTCTTTTCCTTTTGCTAATTTTAACGAAAAATAGGACCACATTGGTTTGAAGGTTCTAAATATAACCTGAACCTAAAGAATAACCCTCACAACTTGAATATACTTGATTTAAGTTTCAAAAACAAACAATTTTCAAATCACACAAACTCTACAAGTTCTCCATTTGTATTTAGTTGCATATGTCACAATGACACCAATGCATAGCTGTTTTCTTGCTGGATCATATCGTGTTAATGTAAGAAAAATATTGTACTGACAATTTGCAAGTGACTCGGCAGGACAATACACGATAAAGACATTTGATTTCGTCAATTTAATGTTAAAATCTTTATATTTATTACAGATACAAAAACCATCCTCTATACGCGTTGAAGCGCCACCTATTGAAGTTCGAGGCAATCTATCCGCCGGACGCCGCTACATTAGGCTTCGTGCGCGGCGAGGCGGTGTACGCACGCGAATGCGTCTACGTATGTCGTTCACGGGACACCTGGCTCAAGGAGGCGAAGGTTGTACGCCTTGGGGAGAAGCCTTATAAGGTGGTTAAAGCGAGACCTAAATGGGATAAGGTGAGATATTCATAACTTAGCACACTCTTGTCCGGTGGCTAGAAAGGCCTTCATCCACAATTACTGATACTGACTGATATTTTCTTTTTTTTATCATATTGAGTACTGCTTAACGCTAGAAATAGGTGTGGCGGTGGTACATCCCCGGTCGAACAACACTGGTTCTACCACCTTCAAAATAATGATGATTATCTGAGGCATGTTTTAATTTTTAAAAGATTGAATTCAGATGCATCATTTTGCAGTTATTAACTTAATACAGTCACAATGCACAGTTAAAGACCGTCTTTAAGGCAGGAGAATCTGAGATAATACATAGCCCATTGGATATGTCAGAGCTGATAAATTATATTGCATCCTTAGATATTTGAAGAATAGCTTCTTCAATCAGAAATAAAACAGTGTACCAGGATTGATAACAAAGGTTTATAAATATTAATGGCATATCTTTGTATGAAACAAGTTTATTTAGCTAGGTAAAATTATAGTAAAATAATCATATGTATCACGTGTCTTGTCCCTATTAAAATTTGATTCCTGGTCTATTTAGTTAAATTAATATAAAAAATAAGTAATGCTTAAGTGACTAACTAAAAAGAGAAAAACAAGTAATACAATGATTGAACCATTATATCAAAATTGAATACCACAAGGCACTGAATGTGTTCAGAAATAAGTTTTCGCTGATTTTTGGCTTTTTTTAGCCTGGTTAGACACCTTATTACTGTCTCACGCTGGGTATGGGTAGGGAGTTTTAAACCATAGCAGCCAAGTCGAGATTTGTAGACTTCGTATTATACAACATTTTTAAGAAGGTTTAAGTATGTAGGTTTGCTCACAATGTTTAACTTTTAATGCTGAAGGAAAAATCAAGTTATATGGCGTTATTTACCTCTGACCTCCAGATTGACTGGCTTAACTTCAAACCACTATTTTTAAGTAAGCGCAGTGAAGTAAATCAATTCCTTTAACTTTTCAGCTTTCAAACAAACTCATCACAGACAAACCTCTTGAAGTTTTCGGGCCGTGGCAGGTTGATGACTATGAACCACCTGTTGCAGAAAATGGTATCGTACCGCGAAATGCGTATGGAAATGTTGAGCTGTTCAAAGAATGTATGCTGCCAAAAGGCACTGTCCACATTAAATGTAAGTTATATATATATATATAATAACGTTGGGTCTTACTTTGTTATTGTTTAAAAAAATGTAGAATAATATTTTTATTTAATTTTGACACTTGAAGTAAATAGGCAACTGGTCCATTGATTGCAAAGATTCCTGAACCAGTTCTTGCATTTTAGTGGAAGTGGTGGTGATTGACTTGTATTTAAGGCGAACATCCTAGTCCTCGGGAGTAGCGACGCATCTGTGATCGACTTCAAATAGAACACCTGTTCTGTGTAAATGCTTACAGAAGTCCATGGGGGGCAGTGACTACTTACCATCAGATGGACTGCATGTTCGTTTGCTACTTCAGTCTAATAAAAAAATGACACAATTAAAAATTAATATGTTAACTTAAAACTGTTTCAGTACCTGGTTTGAATCGCGTGGCAAAGAAGTTGAATATAGACTGCGCGCCTGCTATGACAGGATTTGATTTTAATGGAGGCTGGTCGCATCCGGTATATGATGGTTTCGTCGTATGCAAGGAGTTCGAGGATATCATCATTAATGCTTGGCAAGAGGTACCTACATATCTGTATTTATACTATATATTATTATATTTCTTCATATTTCATACATTTCTGCTTCTGTTACGTGTGAGACTTTCACAATATCATATGTTTTTCGAAATACTTAGATCTATTGTACACATCAGAAGACATATCTCTGCTTAGAATAGGATCAATATTTTTTACGGACTCCTTATCTATAGCTGGATGAGATCAAAATTTATATGATAGGTAATACTGTGATTATGTGAATTTGTCATACAAACAATTGTATGTGGCCGTAACTCTTAAAAACATAATTAAAGACAACTTTCTAGTGACAACTTACCCTGATGGTATACCATTCCATTTGTTATTGTTATTCTCGATTTTTATTATAGTATTTTGTTAATAAATCATTGAAACAATTTTGATCCCTAGAAATTAAGCAGTTAAAAAATACTAATTATATTAAAGCATAAAAGTTACATGACAAAAGACTTTGTCTTTATAATAGTCTGACATATACACTTTTCAATTTGCTCACTACATTCTATCTTTGATGTGGAGTGCAGTGTGTATACACTGTACTGCATATCTAATAAAAATAAATACCCTTAATTATACAGAATATTTATGAACAATTTGTCTGTAAATAATATACAAAATTTTAGTACATTGATCTGTAGATATTACATTGGGTGACCGAGAAGTAGGTAGACAAGACTATTCTTAAGTTAGAACAATTTTTTATATTTCACATTATTACAGGATCAAGAAGAGCAAGAACGAAAGGAAATAGAGAAACTAGAGGCGAGAGTCTATGGTAACTGGAGACGGCTTATAAGAGGATTGTTTATTAGAGAACGTCTGAAGCTAAAATATGGATTTACTGAGCCCACCACTTCTCAAGACACTAAGAAAAAATCAACCGGCCCAAGATTTACTGTAAAGAAAAAATTCTAGCATTAAAATTATGAACTTGTCCTTACAAAAAGAAACTACTGTCAGTGGTTGCCATTATTAAGGCTTTATTGTTTTTAAGGTATAAATAAGGTATAAATATAAACTGCACTACCTCATTTTAGAATATTGGTTAAAAAAAATGTTTTTATATTACATTAAGAATTGGTTTCCTTCTTGTATTTTCACATTTTTCACAAAAGCTTTAGTTCTAAATAGCTTTACATGTTATTCGTTATTTTAATATAATTATGTTAAATGTGAAATTGTATGGGTGTACACAACATTTATTTGGAGTTATCCCTTCAGTAATAAAACCACCACACTTTTACGAAAGTAAGTTATTAGTACTAGGAATAAGAAATGTATTTTAAGAATTTAGAAAGTTTAAGTCCAAAATTGTTAATCATTGTATTACTTGTATCTTTTCGATAGAAGAAACAATTCCGCCTATTTTAAAATGAAAAGTAAATGGTACACATAATCTGTAATGAGAAAATAATGGCATATTATAATCGATTTTCTTTGAAAATATAAAAACTAGTGATAAACAAGTTTAATTGGAGAGTTTTGTGAACTTTGTCTAATCTTTAATAGTAACCTGTAGTGGTGCATATATATTAATAATAATAATTATTATTATTTATGACGCCAGTGTTACTTTTCAGGGCGCCAAAATTTTTGCTATATACCAGGTATTACTGTATAAAAATATTTCTGCCTAATTACAGCGTATAAACTGGTTTGGAAAATGTGGTAATGGAAAGTTGTCTGATGTGTTCTAATTTAAAAGATTTCAACACTAGAAATGCATTTGTGGATGGCTTTAACTAGAATTCATATGAAAGGTAGCGCTTGTGGCAATAAACCTATATTATTATAAATAACCTATAGGGAAATAAACCTATGGAAAGCAGCAAATTTAATTTCCTGCCCAACGCCAAGCTCCTTTCAAATAAAAACTGGATCCGCTACTTGTAATAATCAAGATATTAAATTCATTGGATAATCAGGCTGTTCTCGTTCTGATGGTTTTTGGCATCCAAAATGTATAAGTTTTAAATTATGAGCGTTTTAAGAACTGTTTGTATTTTTATAATCTATTTTTATTTTGTTACGGAATTTTATTTTAATTTAAAATCGAACATTTTATGGTCAAAAATGTAATATTCGATTTTCTCGTTTTCAATACTCTGCATATTACCTCCTGGACCCCAAATTCACTAAATCCCAAAATACCAAAAATCTATCATTACTTTTTGAATTATTTGTTGCATGTTTTTTATTATTATAAAAAGTTGAAGCATGAAAAGAAACAAATTACGCCATACTCCTTAATGTTAATAATTATGTAATTTTTTTGTTATTTTAGCATAGCTTGAGGATAAAATAGTGGTTTGTTGTAAATAAGTAGCTGCATAGGATATTATATTGTTTGCTTAAAAAGCACAAACAATTTGGCTTCTCCACATACTTTCATTGTTAATTTGATTTTTAAGTCTAATAAACCTCGACATTAAATCTCGGTTAATTCAAAGAATCATTCACAAGGTACAATAGTTTACAAATTACAAATGCATTTTTTTTTAAGCTGATTGAAATAGCAAACAAACATGCAGTCCACCTGATGGTAAGTGGCTACTTCCGCCCATGGACATCTGTATCCAAGCTCATATACAGGGTGTAAATGACAGCGTACCGAATAGTAAAAATGTGGATTCCTGACACGATTCTAGTAATTATGGCGTTGGAATTTTTCATCGCTTTTTTCTCGGTTTTTTCAATTTTTTATGCATTTTTTTACAGATTTTGGTAGTATTTC
>DWNE01000496.1:0-28552 GCA_018249875.1 Cecropterus toxeus | reverse complement strand
TATATAATATACATTTACTGAAAAAAATATAACAATGGACGGAAATTTCGATAACAATAAATTAGTTGGATAATTATGTACCTAAATAAAAACTGTACACACAACTTGTAACTAATATTAAACATTACATATATTAAATACCATTTAAACATTGATAGGTACAGATATAGTAATCATATTATCTTGTTCAGAAAAGTACAATAAAGTATATACGTAGGTAGGTGTCTATTTTTCCTGCACGTCACTATTTCAAAATAAAGATACCTTTATTTTTACGTACCATATATAGTTAATTATATTGGGCAGTGAAGAGTAATAGAGTTACAATAAAATATGATATTATTTTCGGAAGGTACATTATTAGTAGAAATTAGCCGGTCCATTCGAGTGTGTCTCATTATAACGCTAAACGATATCCGGCCCCTAATTAAAGGGATAGTTACGTCCGCCTTGCTGGATATGACAAATATTGTACGATTTTCTATAATATATTTTTAGTTTGCTGTACGACAGATTTATATACAAAAATCATGTTAAACTAAATAACGCTTTCTTATAGACCAACAATACGATTTTCTCCTGTGCCATGGACGCACACAAAGATGAATACACAAGCACCTAGACCCAAAACAGAAAACTAAATTCATCTGTCTGGCCCGGGATCGAACCCGGAACTCACTGCGTTACAGAACGGTATTGGTGACCGCTCCGTCACGTGGCTCGTCACCTATTCAGTAAATGTATGGTACATAAAGTAAAAGTGTGGTTCATTCATCAATTTTTTGAGGGCGTTGCAACTGCAACTCAGATAGCACTCGCGTTCCTTTGTACCTTTCGTTTTCACATTTTTATTGGCTTTCTACTTCTTTTATATAAAAGGAATACGCTTTATAGACAATCCACTGTTTTTTTTTCATTTATTTAATACAAACAAATTTACAAAGACTTAAATCATAAAGCTTTGTATAAAACAAATCGGTTTGTCCGCACGCTAAGGTAGCTAGCTTCTGATACAATAAATAAGATTTGAAAAGGTTAATACCTAATTACAAAATAATATTTGATTCTATTGAGTTACTTACTAACTATTGTTAAACAATCTTACTTCTATTACATAAAAAGAAACATTATCTATGTGTATATCTTACCTATATCATTAGCAAAAACATACCCACTTAAGTTACGGAGATTGCCGCCGGAAGTTTTAATTTCAACGAATAAAATAACAGAAATTGCTTTTTTGTTTAAGTTTCTAAATTAATCGCTATTGAGAAAATTAATAATATTTAAGTAGTATATTAAATGAACTTGGCTCTTAAAATTAGCATAAACTATTTTCCCCTACTCATCATAAAGAAGTTTTTACTGTAAACGCTGTAAACATAAACTCTAGTGATTGCAAATTTCGTTTATTTTCTATGGTTTAAAGTAGCAAACGAGCATGCAGTGCACCTGATGGATAGTGGCCACTGCCGCTTACGAACATCTGTTATCAACCCCAAATAAGATTAGTCTTACATCAACTTTTTTTTTTATAAATATGAAGTAGCAAACGAGCAAGCAGCCCACCTGATGGTAAGGGGTTACCGCCAATAGATATTTGTGAGCAACTTCATATAGAACAGTGGTTCTTTATGAAGTCTTTCACAGATGCGTTGCTACTTCCGAGGACTGAGATGGTCGCCTCATATAAAAGTAAGCCGGCAAACACACCCTTCCATCGAAACACAAGAACTGCTTCACGCTAGAAATACGTGTGGCGGTTGTACCTCCCCGGTCGATTTACATTGGTTCTACCACCTGGCGAACTTGTACACAGATGCCTCACTTCTCTTAAGGACGAAGTTATTTATTTCTCCTAACCATAACATACATCAGAGCTTAATCTGCAGATATAGCAGAAAAGGATATGGCGTCTCGAGTTCAGATATTTTGGAGAATAACATTGCAACTCATTGATGTTCCATTGGCAGCGCGGGTCTCCCCATACGTAAACTTTGGACCTCGATTGTCCACACTACCCCGTTGTCTCCCCGGGCGACGGGACGCGCGATTAGGTACAGTTTTTCCTGCCTACTAGGTTACCACTTTGAAAATTAGACCAGTGAAAATTGTAACCGACTCATACTCAAGGTAGCACGTGCCTAACGGTACCGCTGTATTTGGTGGCTAATGATCGATAACTCTGAGTTGAATAATGGTGTTGTTTTGAAAATACAGCAATGCTTTCCTCACACTTAGTACATAAGCAAGGCAAGCTAGCAACAGGTATTTTCACATTTATTCACGTCGTCAAGCCACGAAATTTGAATATAATTTTGACAAATCCGAATTAGAACTCGAAGAAGAATAAAAAAACATACCTCTGCGGTCAAACAAGAGGAAAACACGGTCATTTTCTGTATGATAACAGCAGTCTCAAACGCGGCTTTGTTCTGGTTTAAAAAATGTGGTTAAAGACAGACACACGATTCATTCCTACTTAGTTATCTGTTATAAGAACTTATCTCTTACTTAACTTATTAAGAGGCATTCATAATCAATAATCTTGCATAATCAATAAGTAAGTCCCACTGTCCCACTGCTGGGCACGGGTCTTTTCTCAGAATTATAGTTTTCAGATGATGAATTCTGTCCTGGGTTCTGGGTGTTTGTGTATTCTTATCACCCACAACGTGAAAAAGTAGTAGTGTGGTTATGAGCCTAGAAAGCCTTATTTAAATGTATCACGTGTAAGTGTACAGACGGATTACGGACATAAATGAAAATACATAAAAAAACATCCTTTTTACTCCAACCTATTTTTTCCCGTCAAAAATCAGGATGCTAAAGCTTTGTAATAAATTTAAAGGAGCTTCTGTAGACAAGAACATAACTTTTTTCAGACTCGTCCAGTGCGTAATTTATTCGTGTTTTAGGATTAACGTAGTAGATATATGTTATGTTTAGATTTAAAAAGCTGTGACGTGTGATTTAGTGTGACAAGATCGAGCCGAGCAACACATCACTGGAACTAGCGAGAACGAACGACAAATAGTCAATTAACCCTGCAATGCGTTATCCACTTCCGTAAAAATATCCCATAAATATAAAAATCTAATCTTCAGTGATTTAAAATATCGTAAAAAAAAATTGAACAATTGCAGTTAAGATATCTAAAAAAATAATGATAAAATTAAAGATTTTAGAATCCTAGCTATATGCAGTTTGATAAAACTAAAATTTAGTTTATATTTTTTTAAGTAAAGTATGTATTAATCTTTTTTCTTAGGTTTCGCTTGCATTTGTCTAAAGTAGTTTGTCTAAAGTGGATCTATATCATTTGCGGTGTCAATCGATGATTCTTTTTCTAACTTTAAATTAAAATTTGAATTAATTATAACTTTGAGACAAAGTAAAAAAGGAGACAAAATAAAGGTGTAACGTCATTTCTACTCGTCCCCTCTTTATGATCTGATACTTCTACTTATCCCTTATCATTTCCGGGAATCCAGGATAATAAAAATAAAACTACTAGCACATACCAAACATGTTATGTCAAAGAACAAAACTACAGAACTAAAAATAAACCTTTTCCTATGTCTTTCAATATCAGCCAATATTTAACGCATTTATCACAATAATTAACCTTAGAAGTGCAGGAAAAAATAACAAATAGTTTATCAATCATCAGTTGACTTGTAAGTGACAAAGGTCCGTGCCCCTTATTTGAAATCACGTGCCAAGATACCGAGGGGTTGGCCGACCCCTCACTCTGAACCGTGTAAAAATATCCCCGCGCTGTTTACGGGTTAATCGTTGCTTGAAAAACTAGTAATACAATATGCCCGTGGACGTTTTCCTAGTTATTTATATACCGTATTCATACTCTTATCGCAGCTAAATCATGATTAGTGATTCTTTGAATCTAACAATGAATGTCATGTTGAGTCCTGACCTAATCCAGTACGTAGATTATAAGATTTGTGACACAATGTCAGTAAAAGGTAGATAATCTAAAAACTAGAGTAAAAGAATTTCAATATTCGCAATATTTGTTTTCCTCCTTCATCTTAAACCATATTTTGAGTAGCCAAACCATTCCATGAATGTGATAGCAATGGATCTTTGTTGATAACACCAGCATAATTCTTTCTGACATGGTTAATATGATTTATTTGTATATATGTATATTGATTTCCTTATTATTGTTTAGTATTTTAGATTAGATTTAGATTTATAAAAATTCTACTTTCTGTAAAAACCAGTTTAAAGTGTATAATCTATGGTAAGAACTTTGAATTGCATAACTTACCCGGTGAAATATGATTGAACTCTATGAATCGCAGAACATCCTACGGAATACATTTTTATGCCATAAATAATTATGATAAGAAATATAATTATGACGATAAAATCAATGTTTAAAATAATATTATTGTCATTTCATTCGTCTAACAATCTCACAGGAAAATCTGTTAGGAGCAAATATTTATAAACAATCCTAACAATGGGTCTCGGAGGCCGAGTAACATGGCTTGATTGACCCGAGGGGGCCGTTGATTCGATTTTGACGTTTTTATTGAGTAACTCTGATATATTCTATGATTAGGCGTAGTGTCATGGGTTACATATTCTATACATACCCAATTGTGAAGGGCACGAAATCTTACATCCTATTATACGGCAGTTGACTTCTGATCTGACGAAAGCAACAAATAAAACGTGTAAATTGAATCCCACTAAAACATTATGTAAAAAACTACCCAAGTCTCGATGGAGCTGCTTGTTTATCCCTAAAAAGTAATGAAATCTAGACAAAGTCGTGCCAAGTCTAAGGTTCCTTACTGCGATTTCTTAATTATTATAGTTAATGTTGTAAGACTTGGCCGTTGACTTGTACCCACTAATGTATAAAGAATGTTGAGTCTTAAGTCTTATTCAGTGAATGTTGAGACTCAATACGCGGACAATACAATTTGTATTACTGTCATGAGTCCTGTTTAAAGTTGACACATTCGATATTTTATAGAAATATCAACCCTGTCTTATAACTGGAGATCTATATTCAACTATACCTGAGACTTCATACTACCTCATAGGAATTAGTGCGGCTATACACGATGACTTTTGCAGTGATTCAGGGGCGATATAATGGCGACATTACCGCGACACTTGCCCGTTTAATACATCCTTATAATTTATGTAATACGAAAAGTTAACGTTGTTGTCATTTTGAAAAATACATATGAAAGGGTATGGACAGTCTTGAAACTTATTTCCAATCAAAGTTTTCGGGGTGTCGTCTATTTCATAGTGTGACAGCAAAATCTAAATCAAATCAACCTGTAGTTATTACATTGCGTTATTATATAATTACGTTAAGTTTTTATAATGTACCAGTTTTTGTAATGTTTTTTTAATTGTACCAGTTTTGTAAGATACGGAAGAGCGGGGCATCCTGGCACAAGTATTACATTTACTTAAAAGGATGTCCCAACAACAATTTATGTTCTTGTACAACTTGTTATGCCAATAAAGAATTTCAAATTCAATTACAATGTGACCACTTAAAAACTTTTATTCACTAAATACTTTGTCATATGTGTCGTTTGCATTCGATTTCGATTAGTTTTCCATCATATAAGTACTTTATCCATACAGCTATATGTGGCAGTTTCAAGAGTGTTGATAGTTGGCGATAATTTTTTGGTAAATTTTTATTTGTTTAATGTGTTTACAAAGACAGTTTTATGTGTAACTGAACATTTACCTACAGATCTATGTATTGTTAAAGGCAAGGAAATCAATAACATATCAGCAAACATTCTTACTTCTCAAGTTTAAATCGTATTATGAGTAACAATGTAATAAATATTTATGTAGCATTTAACATATTCAAATTAATCTTCCAAGAAAAGACTTAACTTAAACGGCTAGATCTAAGCACATTTCAAAAACTGTTGGCAAATAACTTTATTTTAAAAGTCCTCATGTAATGTTCGTGCTTCGAACGGAAACAGAATTCGTTTTGTGAATAGAATATTGACTTGGAACGATCAAACCAATGAGATTTAACTTTAAGTACGCTAAGCACACGCGCCTTTACAAAAAATAGTTCCTGTCAGTACATGACTCAGTTCCCATATATTGTTAAACACAGCAAGGAATGAGCTTTAATAAGCAAATCTATTTAAAGCTAGATGTCGTTGATTGGATCGAATACAACAATTCAAAAACGCAATTTTTTTAAAAGAGCCAGGCAGAAATTACAGTACGCCAATTGAAAATTTAAAATTTGTTTTTTTTTATATCTTTTATACCATTATATCATTAATTATATTAAAATTATTAACATTATCATTAATTACGTTAAAATAATTAAAATTACCATTAATTATGTTAAAATAATTAAAATTAGGCCACATAGTAGTATAACACATAGTATCTCCAAGTTTTTAAATCTAAAATTATAAAACAAAGATAAAATAATTTTATTTAAAAGCGTTGATGTATCAAAAAACGTAGCGGTGTAGTGAAATTAGTTACATATAATAGTCACTAAACACAAAACTACTCATATTTTGATTTAAACATCATCGTATCGGGGGACATACTCATCATCGTGGGCCAAGAAGTCGTACTTATCCAAGGCGTTACAATTTAAGCTTGTGGGGAGACGCAGCTGTGTCCAAATATGGGTATAAAACTGTCATCCTATCTGAGGTTGATTAAAGATGACTATGGGCATTCATATTCATCCATTAGCCTTTTGAAATCAACTGACCTTGAGCCTATGTCCTATAGGACTTATGAGTATCATCCAAATCTGACGTGGACAGCAGAAGCCACTAAAAATCAGGTAGACTTCATGCTCGTTTTCTTCCATACATAAAGCTTCTTCGTACTTCCGTACGAAGTGTAGTACGTGCTTATATATTTAAAAAAATCGTCTTTACAGTGCGATGAGGGTGGTGGCGCCGCAGAAGGCATCAAAAGTGAGCCTTTGGAGCCCGAGGAACCGAGGGCCATGCAGAAGGTGCCCTCCCTCTCCGACCTCTCGGATCCTGAGGCCTCGCTTGGTGAGTACCTAACAATAATCATTTTTAACAAATCGACGGTAATTATTTACAGATTCCACCCAAATAAAATTTAGGATATTTGTTTTTTTTTATTTTTATTTGTTGTTTTGTTTTGCTAGGATACTCATGGGTACAATTTGATATGATAAGAAAATGTTATCCTTCCATTTAATAAAACAAGACTTTAACAACCCGTAATAGGAAACGATTTTTAAAACATCCTATAATTATCATCCTACAATATATTAAGTAGCGGTCACAGCAAACCGCCTTATACTAAATCCTCCTCACATGTAGGCATGCTTTTCCCCCCATCCCTCCTTAAACGAAATCCTGAACTCGCCAGTTCCTATGGTTAATCATAGCATCACGCCTAGTAAATCTCCCTCGCATGAACCATTTAGGAGCGGAAACAATCCAGCTGTCAGGATCTTACGATCATACGAGATTGTAGTTAGAGATCTTATTTTGAGAACGTCCTGTACAGGGTGTATAAATTGAGCAAAAGAATTTTGAGTATTTTAATTTTAAAAAATTATGCGTCTTGTCTTATCTTTATAATTTAGTTTTAATGAGGATTTCGTGATTAGGATCATTGCGACTTGTTTTGTTGTAAGAGCTTCAAACTATATATGCACCGCTATTTTTCGATATATCAATTACCATAAACGGTAAATAAAATCATTAATAAAGATCGCCGAAGCTATGAAGTCTACCAAGCTGATCCATCTATAAAAGTAATATACAATGTAAGGAAAGCAAGTAATTCTAAATTACTAAATTTCGAATTTGAATTCATTTAGATTATCTTCAAAAATATTCACTAAATATATAAATATATAGTATAGACATAGCAGGTAATTAGAGGAAGGAAAGCTAATAAAAATAAAAACAATAGTAAACTATTCTGTAACTAGAATATTTATATTGAATGTATTAAAAACATACTAAAATATCTTTAACCTTTTACGCCTGTAGCGGGTCTATTTATCTCCAGTAGAGCTGCAGCGTCCTTCTTAAACATTTAAACCACTTAATATATAGCCTTATATAGAATAGAATAGAAATATAAAATACTTTATTTCTCGCATAACCATTATACAAACTACTGTTGAGGCATCCTTTTAAGTATTTAACCTGTGGGATGCCCCGCTCTTCCTTTATATAAAGTTACAAAAGTTAAATTAAATTATACTTTTTTCTAACTTATACTAAAGTGAGTGTTAGTGTGTGTGCGCGTAAGTGTGTGCATGAATGCAAAATATATAATCTGATACATGATTATATAGACGAATACATAGTTGAGGTCTCCGTTATGTAAACTGGGTTATGGCAGGGCGCGTTGCAGTGTAACGAGGATGCGCCGCATTATCCTATTCGACATCACCTATTTGCTAATCATTGTGCTCTATACTCTGGCCCGGTGTCCTGTAATGCGTGGTTAATCAAATAAAATGGGTTATCTATAGTTATTTACGACTCGCGTGGCGGAGCGGTCACCACCGGTCTGACACGCAGTGGGTCCCGGGCTCGATCCCCGGCCAGACAGACATGCGAATGAGTTTAGATTTCTGTTCTGGGTCTGTTTATGTATTTGCCTTTGTGTGTCCATGGCACCCACGACGCAGGAAAAACAATAGTTGCTTTTAATAATAATAATAACGGGGCCGTCTTACCATCCGGTTTCATCTGCTACGGCTAAATAGAGATAAGGGCGGTTGGGTAAGACATTATGTTCGTTATATGACGTAGGTACACATTATTAAAGAATTATTTGATATTCCACCCTCAAAATGTTAAACAGTTGTATTTATATATCGTAGTACAAGTTGCCTCGATCAAGTGTTTTACTTAGAAAGACGGCGGGTAATTTTTGGAAGGTTAGGTGTTCTGTTTAAAAATACAGCGAGAGATATCGAAGAATGTCGTAAAGTGTGGACTGTATAATTACCATCCAATAAGTGGTCTTGATTCGATCGTACCAAATAATCATAAATTTTCCAAAAGATAATGTTACAATAGAACTCAATCTTACTAAACTTTTATCTTTCCCTTTTTTTGTAATAAAACAATTATATTTATAAGTAAATATACTAAATATAGTTAACAGATTTATAAACATCACATACATTTAAATATACATGTATGTCCTAACCATTACTCTGAATAAAATGATGTTGCCTAATTCTACTATAAATGTAGGTTATTATTTATGCGTGGGAGTAAAAATATGTACAAATATGCTCTGCATCTGCGCGAAATGTTGTCACAACTGATTCAGCATTTCGGTTGTTTACATTTAATTACCTAGCTAGAATAACATAAATCACAGTATATGCACGTTTTGACAGCTAAGTAGCCGTTATATGTATAGGTAGTACTACGTAATAAATGTAGTTAGGACAAAATTAAAGAATAGGGGAGTCTTTCTTATTTATATTATTGAGGCAGCAAACAAACATGCAGTCTGTAAGGTAAGGCCACTGCCACCCATGTACATCTGTAAACAACACCAAGAAAGATCAATCTTACTAAGCTTAACTTCGAATGAATTGCTACCTCTGTGGACTAAGTTGGATAACTAAATCCCCCTTACCACACCCTTCAGACGATATAGGTGTGGCGGTGGTGCAACCTAAATCGAACCACAAAGAGTTCTACTAACTTTAGCAAGTATGTGACCGTTATATAGAACTACGTAATAAATGCTGTATTAGATTTAAATGTTATATAAGAAAATGTTTACATGCACTCGTCAAATGATAAGTATCAATAACAAACAATGAAAAAATTTCGTAACATTGCCATTTTTATTTATTTAAATATATAATAATTATATCCAATTATAAATATACGCCATCGTAAAGAAATTAATATCCTTACTTTATGTCGAAAGGACTTTTCGGAACTACTGCATCTAGAAATTACGAAACCATACAGAATAAACAAGCAAGAAAATAGTTAACAAGTTTATAAAAACCTTAAATTTTTATTTGCTTTTACATTAAAAATGCTCCGCCATCTAGACATTTGGGAATGCAAGTAAATACTAAAATACAAAAAAAAGTTTCGTCTGCATAAGTAACTCATCATTACAAAGGATCTCTAAACTTTAGATGTGTTATCTAATTACTTATTTTATTTAGGTCATTGAACCCTTAACGTGTTGTCAGGTTCGAGACCGCTCCAGGGTGGGCCGAGAATACGGGCCTATTGTTTCTTGTCACATGTACATATTTGACGTGGGAACATCGTTATGCACATATACAGATTTATTTACATAGCATACACTCCGATGTTTGTATTCCATACGTACTTAAATCTTTAAAACAACACACGAACGAACCTTGAACAAAATTGTGAATTAAGTGAGATTCGAATTACCCTATTGTAGGTAAATTGAGGGCTTTAGTAGTAAATTTGTTGTTTGTAAGTTACAGCTTAATCTGTAGGTACCGATGCGTATGTGATTGAGTCATATTATATTTTGAGTTGGTTAATGTCCATTCTCTCAGGATTAAGATAATCGCCTTATATATAAGTCAGCCGGCACACCCTTATACAAAAATAAGAATTGTTTCACGATAGAAATAGCTATACACGTAGTTCTTGGATCGAACCATACTGGCTCTTCCTTTCAAATTATGCAACCTTGTATCTCATACATAAAACATACATGCAAATAAATGATCTGCAGGCAATTATCTTCTTAAGAAATAATAGCTTCGTAGAACATACTAAGTAATTGATTGATTAATAACGTGTATAGGTAGCTGGCACTTATATTGAGTTGTTCCTGCTTCCTTCTTTCCTGTCCCATGATGAAACGGTCTGGACTTCCCGTTTACTTGGAAAGAAGACCCACGAGAATTTGTTTATACTAAGCTAATATAAATTGCTATTTTCGAAGTATCTGCTTTCGATTCAGGAACTCTGGTTGAGCTATTTGTTTTAGTTATACTTTTCGCCAATTAGTACTCGTATTGTCAATATAAGTTTAGATTTCAATCAGATATAATATTAATGAACTGATTATTGTAAGGTTCATATTTTGTTTCTTTTAAAAATAATAAGCCATTAAATTATACATAATAAACGAAATCA
This sequence comes from Cecropterus toxeus, assembly GCA_018249875.1. Taxonomy (NCBI): domain Eukaryota; kingdom Metazoa; phylum Arthropoda; class Insecta; order Lepidoptera; family Hesperiidae; genus Cecropterus; species Cecropterus toxeus. The sequence goes on along the minus strand of DWNE01000496.1, from coordinate 17,387 downwards.
CGCATTAATTTGATTAATTATGTATCAAAGAGTCACAAATACACATTTGTGACTTTTTAATACCGAAATAGGTATTCCCTTGTTTACATTTTTTCGTTATCTAGAACAGATTTTTTTATTATATTTTAATTTTAAATTAATGTCAGTACATCAAAGTTCTTCTTTGCACAATATTTAAACTAGGTTTCCCAGTATTAAAGAAATGTTGGACATACACAAAGGCAAAAAATAAAGACCCATACTTGAAACACAATTTGTCAACTAACAATATTATAGGATTTACAATCAAATGTTCAAATAAATTATAACACTACGAGGAAATCTCTTATGCAACCAACATACACGTAAGAATATTCTAGATTTGGTTTTAAATGAAGACATGTATCAAATTTCAATCAATGCACAGCGAAGTGCGAGTCAAATGAATGAAAGCTCCGTGAATGAAAACGCGTAAGTTCGCTCCGAACGAATGAATATCGACACGGAACATTGCGCGCGGTAATTACAATTGTAAGCTTGCTTGTTGATCGCATTACCACCCCGTGGATGGTGAGATATTTCGATATACGAATACTTATCACATCTGCACTCTTCTTTGTTTCAGTGACTCACTTTTGATAGGGTTAAATCCATATTATACTACTATTCTGTGATAGAGTGCCTATATATTTTTTGATTATCATTGCATTTTCTACTTTTTATATGGTAGATTTGCTCTTGTAGTAATCATGAATTGGGAATGATTATAGAACTTGAATGATTTTGGATGTTATTATTTTAAATATGATGTTATGTGTACGTATCTCTAAAAAGCTCTAATTTTATTTATCAAGTAATTGATGAAACATCGGATTATTGGCGTAGCGGTGCTTGCTTTTATATCTTTTAGCGCCATCTGTTATACATTTTCGCAACTATTATCGAACAAAACTAAGCGGGCTGCGGTCTTAGTTCAACTTAGTGCGGGGTCATGTACTTAGATGGCGTTATTTCCATTTTGCTATATACTTAGATTCTGTGGCAATCTTGTCTTCTGTGCATATCACTTGTACGAACACGATGTTTCTCATCCAGGCGTCCCGTGATGGCATATTTTTTATATTACTACATCTCTTGTTACTAAAAGGCTACCGTGATAGTTACTTAGTTATTTCTGTTAGTTACAAACCCATGATTTAAGATAAACCAGTAGATTCTCTAAGACCTTATGTACTAGTACGTATGATTTAGTTATCAGGCCGTAAAAGCTCAACATTACTGCGTTTTAAGCGCACTCTTTGTTCAAACTAAGTCAGTCCAACAATAAAATTATTATCGCAACAATGAAAGTATGGCCAGTACAATATCAGTAGTGTTCGGCTAAAGAGTACAGTGTATCGTGTTGTTGGACGCTATCTCTGACGTGACTCAGGTCGTGTCGCTAGACTTTTGTCTGAATAGCACTTAATATATTGACTTTGCTCATTATTTGTTCAATGTATGTTACTTGTTGAAGGGTTTAACGATCTGAAAGTTCTTTTTTATCAATATAAGTAACAATCGAGCATGTATTTTACAATTAGTAAGTCGCAGTCGCCTGTGGACGTCTGTAATCATCCGTAAATAAGAGTATTCCTGACATATCATAGATTCGTCGCTACTCCAGACGACTAAATTGGAAAGCCTCTGATTAATATGTCTCCTTACAGATCAGAACACTCACAATATGGGAATTTCGCTCAAAATATAACACATTGACAAATAAATGAAAATAATACATATTCAGCTTAAATATTGTCAAAGATGTTGTATTATCGTTTGAAGGAGACATACAATAATTTGCAAGTTTCTAAGTTTGTAGAGGCTAATCTCTGGATCTACTAAACCGATTTTGAAAATTCTTTTACCAATCGAAAACTACATTATTCCTGAGTAACATAGGATATATATAATATATAATAAAGAGAGTCTTTTGGAGTAGCAGCTGACCTAAATTTCAACTCCATTCCTATTTGAGGTGATTATAAGTGACCATAGGCAGCAATACACATATCTGATTTACTAAACGCTGATTTGCTTTTATTATAAATAAAAAGATTAAGTCAACCGACGTACTTTTAGTAATCTTCTATGTTATGTAGTCACAATGAATCTAGGGGTTTTACCGTTTTCGATATGGACCATCTTATCACATATCTATTGAATATTACACCGATAGGCTCAAGTAGCCAGAAGTGATTTGTGGATATCTGCAGCATATTATTTACATATGACTGTCTCTGCTTGTTTTTTATTACTATAATTTATTACTGGCCGTTTGTTCTCCAATATTTATGCATAGATGTGTAATTTGTACATTATGTTCTACTTAAGAACAAGGAACAACATTACCAGGTGGAACCAATTTCGACTTGGGAAGTACCACTGCCACACCTATTTGTAGCGTGAAAGCAGTTTTTGCGTTTGGGTGGAAGGGTGTTGACGCCGGCTCATTTATATATGAGGCGACCATCCCGTCCCCGCGAATAACAACGCATCTGTGATCAATTTCAGATAGAATCCCTGTTTTATATGACGTTGCTTACAGATTTATGGGTGGCAGCAACCACTTACCATCAGGAGGCTGCATGCTCGTTTGTTACTTCTTTCTTATTAAAAAAAAGTAAATGCCGTCCAATTTGTGTTTTTTTTATATGTACGTATTTACGTCGATATTATCTTAGATAAGCCTTAGTGACTACATATTACATCCACCCATCCATCAGCTCTTTAAAGTCCACTGCTGGACATAGGCATCCCCTAATCTGCGCCACTCCAACCGGTCCTGCGCCATCAGAATCCAGCGGTAGCCAGCCGTATATTATATATCAATAATTATTTATGTTATTATTATATTTCGTATCCTTCATATTAGCTGTATGGAGTGTCATCGGCTGTGATATGAAGCAAATGTACGGATATTATTGGCGCCATTTTTAAAAATCATATAGCCTATGTCACTTTCGAAACTGAGACGACTCTAATGATATGTCCTACGTCACAATCAGTCAAGCCGTTTGGGCTGTTGTGCGTGCCAAAGAAATTGACATACATACAAACATACATGCATACATACACTCGAAAAACGGGTAAAAAGGTTACAAAAACCTCAATGGTAAAAAGTCGTGGATATGTGGGACACTGTAGGTGTCCAATGACCGAAGGATGTTGCGGTGTCCACTTCCTCGGCCATGTTGATCCATATACAGGATGTTGCCAAAACTACACATACCACTCATGTTTACGAAGTTTCAGCAAACATGAATTACTTACATTTATAAACAGTTTTCATGTTATTGTTAGTGAAACTTAGTTTTGACCGGAACTCTATTTAAAATTATATTAAATGCGTGATTTTCGCTATGTTAATTATAGGCTTATTTTATAAACAATACTGGGAAAAAGTTTAATTTTTATTGCAAGCTTTATTTATTGTTTTGTTTCAACATTTATCTTTTAATTAAATACGCGCGTTAAATCTGTGCATTGTTTGCATCGACTAACATATAAAAAAAATGGTTGTACATCAAATCGGTTTAGGGGCGATAGTTTTACGTGATATCGTTATGAAGAAACATTTATGGAAAATTGCATACTTTTATATATTGAGTTATTATCACTATTTTGTGTAATACAAAGAAGATAATTGAGAAATTGTCGACATATTTACATTTATTTCCACTCGTTAATTCAAATATTTTTTCCGCGCTCTCACTTGCACGTTTTGGCTTGGGAGGAACGTGACACTTTTTCGTGCGTGCAGCCGTTGTTCATCGATTCATAAGACGTTATCACGTTAAAAATAAAAATGTATTATTGATGTAAATATATTCACAGACAAAACTCGCAAGGGTGATACAGGTACCCTGCGTATACACTGAGTCTGGACACGGTTTAAATCAATTAATCAATAAAAAGTTAGATCATATATAACTAATCTTCAAAGTTAAACAACATAGAGAGCAGTCGAAAAATGATTAGGTAATATATAGTGGTAATTTTCACGATTTACGCGCCGGTCATTGACTTCAAATGAACAGTTCTATATAAAGTTGCCTACAGATGGACAGCAGTGACTTACCATCAGGTGGACTGCATGCTCGTTAGCTACTTATAAAAAGTAACCTCCATACGTCTATGTAACTTTATATTAAATAGCGTGTTGAGCACTTTTTTATGCTCTGCCAAGTGGAACGTAAGTGTCGTATATCACCTGGTTTTGGAGGTGTAAAGCAGTATCAACTCTTCTCTCGTGGGATAAAGATTAAAATCGCTAATTATAGATAAATCGTCCGTTTAAAGCCAACACATGTGGAGTCTGCGACACACTTGCTGTGATGAACGTACATTGTTTTATTAGAGTTGAACAGTATTTTTTTATTTTTATTAATATGTTTTAACGGCTTTGGCTTGGCGCCGTTAAGTCTAACTTTACTAATCCGCGGCCATCTTTTTCAGTAATCTCTCACGGTAATAAAGATAAAACGAAATATTAAAAAAACAAATCATGCTCACAGATTACAAATAATATAGACGATTAAACTTATACTCAAAATACAAATGAATAAAAGTGTAATTTTATTGACGTTACAATAAAACAAGAATAAAAAAAATCGTCAACATAGATTAATTATACAGACAAAAATAATTATTCTTTAAAATTGGAAATGTAATTTTTATTGATTAAAAAAATAAAGATTCAACAGTAAAACTCAATATAATACGGATTTAGATTAAAATTTAAAAAAATAAATAAAAACGTTCACATATACACACAACTGAGTTATAATGAATATTGACACACATTTATTTGAATGATCAAACACATTCAAGAATTTATGTATTACTAACCAAATTCCATGTATTTTTTACGTTATCTGTAATTTTATCTGTCGGCAAATGAGTCTTTGATCCATATTTATATATATAAAAATAACTTCCTTGTCTGCTTTTCACATATATTTGCAAAAAAATATTTTGGCAGCCTGTGGATACGTAATAGTAGAAAAAAACTTTTTTCAGTTTGTGTGTTTAAAATCATATTATATGTTAAAACTACTAAACTACTAAGTGAATGAACTGAAATTAAATTTAAATATATTTATAGCCCACTAGCTCATTCTCACGGCTTCGCCTCCGTAATAAATGTCCTATGTGTTAATTTAGATCATAATCTGTATGCCAAATAGCGTAATTCGACCAGTAGTTTGTGCGTGAAAGAAAAACAAACCCACATACATCCATCCTCAAAAACTTTCCTATTTATGAGAACTAAAACATTAAGTCTTTATCTCCATTAAAATCCATAAATTCTGTAAAAAGTTACTACAATTTAAAACCGTGTTACATTTTTAACACGATTGTACCCGCTCGTTTTAGCTAGCATAAACCCTTCTAAGCTTAATTTAGTTTGAAAATAGTATTTAGACCGTTGAAACCGGCGCTAACAAAACCAGTATTTCAACTCAACTCATACAACACAAAGAACAGGGCTGGAGTATCCAAGCGCCTAGCCATCCATTACAAGTGGTAGGCGGTCATTACTTCAGGGATTCTCAAAGTATCGTGTTTTATCTTAAGCCTTTTCACACGTACCATTACATCTACCACTAATTATCAACATAACTACGCATCAGATTAATTAATACCGTATAGATATATGGTATATAAAACAGAATCATAAAAAGCAGTAGATACTGCATTTTGTTTTTTAATAACATTATTTAAATAAAAACGAAAGGCTGTCTACTCAAGACAAATTATTGCAGAGCCCTAACTACGTAAGCTAAATCTTAAAATGTCTTTTTTTGTTTTTATTTTTAGTGATATTATTGCGGAATTTATATATTTTTATTATGTGCACAGGATATGTGGTTTTCAAATTTCATTTTGCCGATATTTTACCATTTTAACATGTAAACCAACTAAAACTGATATTCAGATATTTCACCCATAAGCAGCACGGGATTCGGTGTTAAATTTTTGTATTACAAATTGCGCGTACGATATTACGTGCAACAGCTATTACAATTTTATTAAAACAATTCTAAAAGTTTCACTGTTAATTTAAATCTAATACCTGCGATTACTTGAAGCTTTAGCTTTGAGAAACCCTGATTTATATTATTGCTTTGCGAAAACAAAGCACCAGGCTATTTCTGTCAAGCAAGTTCAGATGTTGACACAAGAAAATTCTCATGAACGGCCTACCATGTTGACTCAAATAAACACGTGTTCAGAACACAGCGATCGGACTGTCGGTAAAACACGCACGCACACAAGCAAACTTCATTCATAATGGTCGTGAATGGCGAGAGCAGAGTATAGGTATAGAAACAGTAGCTCGGATAGATACTCTATAATAAGATTCTAACGCGTGAATGCGCTGATGCTAGTTCAGTTTTAAAACATTGTAGCCATTACTTTGAGAGATTGCTTGTCTTAGCGGTTGCTTTACTAACTTTGACGAGTTTTAAATTATTATTATTGGATTTTGAGTCATACTTATGATATGTTCTATCGTAAAAAAGATTAATAGAAATGAAATTCCAAAAATGAAATTTTAAAGTCGAGTTTCTTTTAATCTGTGTATCCATAGACTCCAAGTATTTGACCAGTTATATAAAATTGTTTTTTTTTTTTTTAATAAAGTATCATTTCAAGTTATAATTGCAATTTCTAAAGTATAATCTAACAACTAGTTACACTTTCTAAATTACAAGAAAAAACCCGCAATTTCGCTTCTTAACCAGACTTGGCAAAAAACACCATTCACTTCTGGACTTATTAAGCATCTTGTGCCTACTTGAACAACTGCACGCTACTTTTCTTTGACGCGAAAGCTCCATAGACTTTATATGCGCCTGGTACCGCGGGCGGACCAGTTGGCGGACATGTTGTTTTATTAATCGCGATACTGACCGCTGCCAACGCAAACATATAAATTACTACATCGAAACTAACGAATCCCTATTTATGTTCCTAATGGAACAGCAATTACGCAAATATCACGCGAGTTTTTTAAAAGTAAACAGATATGCATTACGGCTGTAAGTTCTATCTATGTATATTACGTTACTATTTATTCCGTTTCTTAAAAACAGAAGATTCGGTATATATATAAGTGATAAAAACTTTAAATGATGTTTTCACTCCGCAGGCAACAGCACATATTTCTCTCTAGTAAGAACTATGTAAACCGCTGCTGTATTTAGGTTAAATTAGAAAAAATATCATGTAGGAGTCGGTCCAACTTAGTCCTAAAGAGTTAGCATCTATAAGGACTCAAATCCTATCTGAAATTAATAATGTGAGTAGATGTTCCTGGATGGCAGTAGCCATTTATCAGTTGGAATGCTTGTTCGTTTCTAATATCTTCATTGTTTAAAATACTCTTGAGGTACAGAAATGTGTTTAGGGTGTTTCTTCTATTGACATTGAAGTTCACTGCGCTTTTGAATTAATGTTTCCAGGCGATCCATATTTCACGGGACATCTCGTATTTCAAGTACATTTAAGGATACCATACAGGGACTAACTATCCTCATAGTTCTACTGTGCTGTATTTGTAATTGCAATGTCGTATTACAGTTGAATATACCTTTGCATTTTTAACCTGAATTGCTCCTAATTTCTGGGACGACCTGTGCTCCTTTTGCCTAGACGTAGTCGCCACTCAAGGACGTTTCTTCACCATCGGTTATCGGTCCGATGAATACTCGATGATATATAAGTATCCTGTAAATAATGTAGATTTCTTGTCCCCGATAAAATAACTAAAATCCTGTATATTTTCCTATTTAAACATTTGTCCCTCACACACTACAAAAGCTGGTAACCCTATTCTGAACTCTACATCTGGCTGGTTGACATCGTAACTCTTTGTTTGTTTTTCTTATCCTGTTACTTTACATTCTCTATACCAACTAGATCCAATACTTATAGAACCAATAAAATGTTTATTCATAGTTTTATTCAATGAAAATACGGAAGCTTCACACATAGAAAGTGCGTTAACCTTACACACATAAATTATGCATATTATCGTGATGTTCATTTTCAGTTGGATTCAAACGATTATTATTTATTTATTTGTTATTTTTAAACATCTTAAACTAAGGGTTGGAAGGGTGAACTTTATGCCTAACAGCATTCTTTGCAAAACCTAGAAGATACCTAGTGATAATTTTGTCTTCTTTTTTTTAGTTCAGTCTCAAGCACAATCCTTACATTTAAATAGATTTGGAAAAAGAATAAAAAACACTTCAAAATTTGAGTTATCTAAATATTTTATGCAGTCCTTTTTATATTAATTTGTGAATGATTTTATTATGCTAGTCTATTCGTTGATGCGTAGCGCGTCGCTCGATGCGCACGCGCATCTAAATGGGCTCGTCGTCACCTCTCGGCTCAAGCTTCTGTATAGTTTGCATACTAATGCCACCTTACACTATACATTTATGTATATAGATAACGAATTCATATTTTATACGGTAACTTCGTTCGCATCTTTATTGTTATTCATAGGTGGAGGAAATAAAAAGCCTACACGATGTATTTATTATGCGTGTGTTTCCACGAGTAGAAATAAAATATGATGTCTTAACTATAAATTCAATCATTTTATTAAGCCATAGGTACAATATAAGTTTCTATGAAGAGATATTTCATGATTTCAATAGTTTATGACACAAAAAGAGTAACTTAGTCTAATTAATTAGTTTTAAATGTCACTCCCATAAAACCTGTTTATGAGCAGCAAAAAAGCATAAAAACACGCACGCATCTAATCGATGAATGCGATCTATGTGTTTGTATAATCAGCATTGGTAAGGACTGAATTCCTAATGCATGGCTATTCCTGGACGGCTAAGGCATCATATTGTTTTGACATTACCCTTAGAAGCTAAGAATTTTGAAAACCATATATTTGCGAGGTGATAGAACCAATGTTTTTCGACCGGGAAAGTACCACTGCCACACCTATTTCTAGCGTGAAGCAGTTCTTGCGTTTCGGTGGAAGGATGTGATTACCGGCTCACTTTTATATGAGGCGACGATCTCAGTCTTCGGGAGTGGCAACGCATCTGTGGTCGACTTCATATAGAACCCCTGTTCTATATGAAGTCGCTCACAAATATCCATGGGCGGCAGTAAACACTTACCATCAGGTGGGCTGCTTGCTCGTTTGCTACTTCACATTAATAAGAAATAAAATAAGAGTCGCGACGTAAGTCCTACAGTCTAACCATCACTATTATCACTTCACTATTAGGTACTAGTGAAGTACTTCGCTACGGGACATAAAAAATAGTCGCTATCTTTAAATAGTACAAAATAACGAAGTGTTTGTGTTGTTGCGAATATATTACTATAGATATTCGATAAATATAAGGTTTCACAAATCACACCAGCTTTTATGATTCACTAACAAAACGCACTAAAGAAAGGTATTCAAAGACTTAAATTTAGGCAAACCCGAAATGAACCCGATTGTATTTAAATCTCCTTCAACTGTGAATATACCTTAGGCGTGAAATATATTCTGCCTCTAAATTTACATCTCATTATTTGTATGTTTACTGTCTCGATTCGAACGCGCGATGACACCTAAAGCCAAATTAATGTCAATTAAAGCAGATTGTTCCGTGCAAACCATATGCGATGTGTATATGTGGGTATACCATGTAGACGCAAAAGTAAATTGACAAAGGTGAGCTGTCCTTTAAACAAAGGTTTGTGATATACTCTGTAACTAAAACTGAATATACTGCGTTTCCTTTGCCTTTATAATTTTAACATTTGTATGTTTTTTCTTAAAAAACACTTGTCTTTGACTTTAGCGCTTTTTATGACATATCGAAAAAAAAATGTCTGAATAAGAGTATGGTTAATTTTATTTATTTTAAATTGACTATTAAAAAAGCTTACAATGAAATAAAATATTCGGTCCCTTGAAATTCGTAATAAGAAACTTAAATTCGTACTACTATAGCATAGGCTCTAAACAACATACACTACGCCACAAATATCATAATTTCTTAATTATATTTACGTTACGATTCCAGAGAACTCCCATTGTAATGTAAGACAATATTTATAGATGTTACTAAATGTCATTTACACTGATGCTATCTACATATTTAGTTGCGATAATATTAATAGATCTCTACATAATTGCCAAATGTGTGTTGCCGTCCAGCTAGATGGTTACTGGCTTGTAGGTTTATCTTTCGAAATATCTATGTTACTGAACGCATGAAATCTTACCGAACTATTTTGTTTGTCATCTGATTTTTTTTGTCTGGTATGAAGAAAAAAATATTATTCTGTTTTAATTTCTATCACATGCTACCCCATCCTCAAATTTTACTTTCTTCGACAAATATTTTGATTATTATTCTTACCCTTTACTTATCTATTTCTATATTGCTCAAATTCAAGTTACGTACTTTCTTTTTCATATTATTATTGTTAAAATTACAGATTTTCACGTGGTTCACCTTGTTTTATGATTTTTTTTTTTTTAATTAAAGATAACAACTTAGCTTCACACTGTTTCGCATTATTTTTAACCGAATTCCCAAAGGAAAGAGGTTGTCTATTCGTCACGTATATATATTTTTTAAATGAACTATACTAAAGTTTTACCGGTAAAATATTCAAAATCTAGTGCATTAAGTTTATCCAGCCTGTATATCCAATAAATTCCCGCGTTATCCTAAAGTGTGTGTCCTAAATATGATTTATTGGGGCTATAAATCTGTTGGTCTCTCGTTATGATATACCAAAGACGTTTGAGAGCCTGCCAACTTGCCGTACCAACGCAACATACGTATAAGTAACATAAGCTTTGATATAAATAAACGAATTTTAAATATTAATTACTATAATAACTGTACTGTTATGTAAATAAGTATTTTTTTATTTGGAGTTCGAACTGTGCCTTTCATTGCATTTCGAACTACAATATTTAAAGATGCTGAAACACAATAGATTTAAAATACTTTCGCTAAATAAAAAATGTACAATCACAAGAAGAACTAGGTGCTTATATTAACTGTTGCAATTTATATTGTTATAATATCAATTGCTGAAAGAGAACCCTTAAACATATCTAAGGGCACAATATTGCCTTAATGACACGCCTAGTAGACTTACTTTAAAACTTTTAACACCTTTATAAATAGATACCCAAATACCCACGTATTATTAATGTAATTTTCGACATTGGTGTGTTAAAAGCAAAAAAACATACATTTTCTGAATTATTTAATTTATTCGTCTGAGAATTTTCACATTAATAAGATGAGAACCTATAAACGATTCTAAAGGTGCTGTTTCCAACTTACCAGCTATCATATTTTGCCGGTACAACTAACGCCATCTACTTTCAAGATAAAAGAACTGCTACACGGACCCGCGTACGTGATAGTTTACAAGCGGGCCACTAGGTGGCGCTTTACTAACTTGTAACATTATAGTTACAAGATAGATGGCGTGGCACTCGCCAAACCATGTTGAATATTATCATTGTGTAATTATATAAAAATTAAATAATACAGTGATAATTATACGATTTTTCTTTAATAAGCTATTCTTTTTTATTTAAAATAATAAATGTATATATTTGTTTTAATGAATTGATTATATTTTTTGTTTATTTTTTAAGGTACCTTCATGCTTTATAATGTATCACTTTTTTAGAATATACCTACATATTTTCATCTATTGCATAAATGAAAGCGATAAGAACTATTATAGTATGATTTCGGTACACAAAATCTTTAAACTACATGTGGAACAAATATGTATACTCAAGGTAGAAAGTAGATAAATTCAATTAATTAGGGACCCAAGGCACAAAGCAAAATGTACAGAACAAAAATATAATTTCCCTTATTATAAAGATCTTTCCTTTCCAGGACTATGACACGCTATTGACGATATTTCCGAATGCATTTAGGATAACTGTTAGCTGAGCTTTTAAGCTCATTTCTTTATCAAGCTGCAAATGAAGTTAATGTTTAAGCATAAGCAAAAAAAAACATAAATAATTGTTCCCAATTCTCATTTGAGTATTATAGTACCGCAAAACCTCCATCAATTATTTGAAGAGACGAGAAATACCGGCAGAAAATTTACACAATATTCATTTTGGTTTATGTTTGCGTACTTATACAAGCTTTACAACAAAAACTTGCCAAAAGGAATCAACACAGTTGTTCCAAAAATAGAGCACTTCAAATTATTCAATCGCTGTACATTTCTTTGCGTAATGGGGCAATAAAAAACGAGTTCGACTTCGCGGACCGTTGTTTGTGTGGATGTGACGTCACGGGGCGGGGGCGCGGGCGGCGAGGCGTGGGAACCGCGGCAGGTGCGCGCGCGCCGGCCACTGATCCTGAACACCTATACACACACATACACACCCACACACAAGGAACTCGCCCGCTATTGAGAAAGTTCCGCTTTTCCAACCTAATGTATTCCGCTAGGATCAGGTTGTATCGCATGCTCATAATCGTGATCGAGATCGAAATGAGAGCCAGGCCACGGCTAATAGTGGAGGGTAATGATCTTTTAAAATTGTAAACACAAAATAAATGAAATGTCTTGATATATAATAATTTGTACGGGTTTAACTAGTAAATTATATAAAATTTACTAGTTAACATTTACTAGTTAACATACGTACTGATTTTACTGAGGGTAATTCTTGAGTAAATATTTATAATAAAATATATATTTTACATATGATAATATTGTAATGACCTCTTTTGAAATACATACGGAACATTTCATGACTATTGCTAGCATCACTGAAATACAGATGTAAAAAAAAATGTTGTGCTGTCTTAATTACTTCGTTTTCTTTTATATTTTTTTGTCGTTCATGGAAATTCATGTATCAATTAAAACGCATATTTACAGTGACATTTAATTGTTTTATAAGGTAAATAAGTCGTAAAGAGACATGCAGTAGGCAGTCCCCATGATATTTAATGATCACTGAGGTCTATTAACTTTTATTATTTAATTAAGATAGGAATCCTAGTCGGTGTCAGGCTTCGATGATACGAGGCTTATAAAATGTATGAGTGAAAAACCTATATTTTTCTACAAAATAAGGCTAGAACTAACTATATTCTAGCTTTAGTTTGTGGTTTCCATTTCTATAAAAATGAAAGAAGGTTGGCTATTCATGTGCCAAAACTGTTGGTATACATTTTTGCTACACAGAAAAAACTAGGTTCTCCCCCGGGCTGGGTAAATATTTAGTTATAACGTAACGTATTTTTAAGACTGGATATTTGAGTCTTCGTCGTTACTTGAGTCTAAGACATCCGCACTGAATACTATATTATCATCATCAGCAAAATCATGATCATCATTATTGTTCTATTCTTGTGCACAGTTCACAAAGAGCGGTTACCGTACCAGTCTAACACGCACTAGGTTCTAGGTTCGACTCCTGACCAGACAGATATCCGAATTTGGATATCTGTTCTGGGTCTGGGTGTTTGTGTAGACGTCTTTATGTGTGTCCATGGCATCCACGATACAGGAGAAAGCTTATGAGAATAGAAAGCCTTATAGTCTACCTTTCTGGTTAAGTTCAATTTACACCTCATCAAGCTTTGAGGACATTATATATGTAGATTTTTAAGCGTTATAATTTGAGTAAGCAACAACAAATTTTTACTTAAAAATGTTACGAGAAATAACCGAGTTAACTGGCCTACGCCCGAACGAAATTCAATAAAAGTCCACGCAAAAATTAGATTACGGTACAAGAGCCGAAAGGGAGTTTTTCCCCTTTGATGTTGCGTAATAAAGTCACCCATTTCTCGGCCGGTCATTCGCTTCGCCGAGAGTTTTCAACAAAGTTCAATGACTGCAAATTGACTAATTACTCGACTGCGCCAGGAGGAGGGTAATGTTTTTCGAGCGTATGTATGTATGTATGTTTGTTTGTATGTATGTCTATTTCTTCGGCACGAGCTACAGCCCAAACGGCTTATCAGATTGTAACGTATGACATATAATTAGAATTGTCTCAGTTTGCAGAGTGACCAGGTTCGATCCCCAGCCAGACAGTCACCTGAATGATGAATTTATTTCCATTATAGGTCTGGGTGTTTTTGTATTCTTCTTTGTGTCCATGGAACCCCCGTAATAGAAGAAAATCTTAGTGTGGGGCTATGAGTGTAGAAAACGTAGAAAGCTTTATAGCTATTTGATCATATTTTTATATGATCAAATAGCTATAATAGGAATTGTATTTTTCAAATAAGTAAAAATACAAAGTTCCTTACAAAGTTCGGTGCAACTTCTACTAGTGATAAATATAAAAAATGTATTGGCAAATGAACATTACATTGCCATATGTGATAGACATAGAAAATAAACTGCAATTTTATTTACATAAAAAAGTTACGGGGAGAGTAGGTACGACTACGCTCAGCCGTAAATAGCTTAAGTACATACCTACAGCAAACATACAATGTTTTACTTGTAGTGTTATTTTGAACACAGCTCAATGAAATTTTCCAATACGCTTCGTTACATAGTTCATTGGTACATTGATGTTAATTGCACCATACAATTTGTTAGGACAAAATAAACATGTTATCCTACTTTAATCTCGTACAGTTCTACGTAAAACAGAATATTTATTTTATTACTAACAAAGAAATGTATATAAATATAAAAAACGGCCAAGTGCGAGTCGGACTCGCACACGAAGGGATCCGTACCATTAGCGGCAACAGAAATACATCGTCTGTAAAAATTTTAACTGTCTACACGGTTCATAAAATACAGGCTGGTGATAGACAGACGGACAGCAGAGTCCTAGTTATTACTAGGATCCTGTTTTACCCTTTGAGCATGGAACCCTAAAAAGTGTTTAACATAAACTACATTTATTGGTACAATTTATATTCGGCGTCTTTCCATATTCTCTTTACGGCCATTAAACCAGAAGCTAAGTAAACTTAGATTATTATTAGAAATCTACTTATTCTGGTTAGTAGCTAGTTATTTTCACAACAACTGGTTCATTATATTCTAATAACAAGTACGGTGTAGTAAGTCAGAGCAAGCCAGCCTCCGGCGAGGGGCGGACAGCAGTTGTACCCCGTCACTTAAATTGATTAATTGTTAATGAGCAAAGTGTTAATCGCCCTGTTGAAGTTAATTAGTTATTGATGTACCTACGCTTAACTTTAACGATAATAGCTTTTACGAAATAGTTTTTGGTTTGCCAATGTGTACGGTAAAGATCGTATAACAAAAATTACCGACAGTTGTTCTATTTAGCAACGGAAGTGGCAATGGGTCGGACGATCGGAGGAGATGAAGAGCCCTAATGGAGATTATGTCTAGGCAAAACGAATACAGGTAGGTCGCCGTCCAAGTGGATTGATGCCCTGAATGCTACGGCGGGCTTAGGACCTTTCGAATTGACGCAGATTAGCGGAAGCCTATGTTCAACTATGAACTAATAAACTAATAAATAAATAAATAAACTATTAAAGGCGAATAGTCAGCCTTTTAAAATCGCAATGAACCAAAACAACAATACTTATTTTAATGAATTAAAAATATATACTGTTACTACTGATAAATACTATACTTTTAAATGTATGTAACTTTATAAATACAAATGAATAAAATCGCAGGGCGCAGCTGCTAACACAGATTTATAAGAGAGACGCCTTCTTCTAAGTCGAATCCTCATGACTGAGGGTCGTGACCATCAGGAGTAGCCTTGTTTACTATGGTCTTCCACTCCGTGCGATTTTGCGCTAGTTTCATGGAATGGTACACTGAGGTGTTGCTTGACTCCTTTACAACATCAGTCCATCGGGTTGGTGACCTCCCTCTGCTTCGTTTCCCAGCCACTTGACCAACGACTATCAACTTCTCCAAGTTGTCTGGGTCTCGTCGTGCCGCCTGGCCGAAGAGAAGCGCCACATGTTTTATATTATTAAAATTATATATTTTACCAGTGCGTCTGGCTCCTACCGCATTAACATGCGAGCTAAGATTTTGGCAATTTATTTTATATAATTATAAATAATTAAATGCTTGCCAAAACCGTATTCATTTCAACTTTGCGTTCTACAACGTAATTAAGACTAAGAGAACATATAATATGCAAATGATATTAATATCAAAATTCTAATGTGCTAAACTGGTACACTGGTTTGTTAAAAATATTAAAACAAGAACCAGACTGCTAAAAATTAATCGTCGCTCCTCCCTCCCCATTTGCAGGCGCCATTTTAAAAAATGTAGACTATGTCACAACAACAACATTAACACAAAACATTACCCTCTTTCTGACGCTGTCGGGTAAAAATCTGAGTAGGCGTGTTTGTTAAAATATTTACAATGGCAGGAAACTGGTTGTAGCCTAACAAAAACTAAATAGACAATACTCATTGATAATTCGATACGATTTACTATTAAGGAGAAAACCCGCAATTCTATGCTATGCTATAGTGTTGGTAGTAGTTAGAAATTCCTCAATGGGAGGCCCGAGGTAAAATCCTAGGCCTCTAGTTTCAAAGTTATCTATGTTTTAGAAACTAGCAGTGTCGCACGGTTTCACGCGTTATAACAAATTCAACAATTCAAATACATAACCTAGTTAGCACCACAGATCACGAGGACAATATTAGAACAAATACTTTTGATTTTAATGTTAATCGAAACACAAACCATTCACTATTCACTGAGACGATTCTAATGAAACGTCACAATCCGGCAAGCTGTTTGGGCTGTAGCGCGTGCCAAAGAAATGGACATACATACAAACAAACATACTTACATACATACATACATACGCTCGAAAAACATTACCCTCTTTCTTACGCAGTCGGGTTAAAAGTCACATTTTAAATTTGTGATTACAGAAAACTACGTGCTAATTTCACTATATCTCGTGTCTATATCAATTGTTTCATTAATCAAAGCGCTTGCAATCCGATCTAAGACGCTAATCGTTACAAATTACTGCCAATTATCGCACGTTGTTCGCGTGATGGTAATATGTGGTATTGTTGGATAAGCTCCGTAAGAACTTATAATCTTATATGGCTAATTACTTTTAGATTATCAAGTATCAAAGTGGTATACGTGATTGATTTGTTTTATAGTACAAATGTTAAAATGTTGATTAATTAAATATGTATTTGTAGGCCCGCGTGGCCGAGCGGTCGCCTTACCGGCCTGACGCGCAGTAGGTCCCGGGTTCAATTCCCGACCTAACTGAAATATGAGTGATGAGTTTAGATTTCTGTTCTGGGTCTGGGTGTTTGTGTATTCGTCTTTGTGTGTCCATGACACCCACGACACAG
>DWNE01000495.1:0-28568 GCA_018249875.1 Cecropterus toxeus | reverse complement strand
AAGACCAAGACTGGGAGCGCAAGACCAAGACCAAGACCAAGACCAGGTGTATTGGCGCAAGACCAAGACCAAGACTGGCTAAGTCTCGTCTTGTTCTTGCATTTGGGCAACACTATCCGTACCATTGTCTGTATGAAACGGCAAAACAAAATGACTTTTGTTTTATAGGAACCCCCGTAAATATTCATTTTATTCTGTTTTTGGAATTTGTTTCCGGCAACTCAAATATCTCATCTGGGAAAATTTGAACTGTCTATGATGGTTCATAAGACCGACAGACGGAAAGACGGACAGCGGAGTCTTAGTAATAGGGTCTCGTTTTTTACCCTTTGGGTACTGTAAGTCTAAAAACTAAAAAAAATACGTTAAATGAGTTTGAAAAACAATTGAAGTAACTTAAGTATTTTCGGTGACACTTAATGTCGATTGAATTCATTAATTTTACTTAAAAACACATTCGTACATATAATGGACGGTCTTAATTCAATCTGCATCGTAAATAATGTCCATGGACTACTTACATATATATTCGATCGTGAATTAAACTTCCAATTTGAAAGTTTAATTCACGATCACGTGAAAATTAAAGAGTTTTTTACTGCAGTTTCAGTTGCCTTCAGTTTATTTCTTTTTAACATGTAAAAAATATCTTATTACATATGTCTTGTACATTTAATTAAAGATTTAAATAAGATATGAAGCGAATTATAATTATATTTATGAATGTTCAAAAATTATAAAATATTTTTTTATGATATATACAAGTTAAAAAATATATAGACTATAGTCACTTTCACAGAAAATTTCGACAATGCATTTGAATAGCGTTGTTAAGTATGCTGGTATCCTTTAAAATGCGCGAGACCCCGTATAATTGTACAACATAGGGGTTACCAGTCACCATTAACAATTAAAACACACATAAAGAAGACCATTTACAGTTAAACATTCGTAACAGCGACCGTAGACAGCACGAAATAGTTTTGCCAACGTAATTTTAACCTCTTTGCAAGCCTACAATACTTATTACTGGATTTAGAATTAGGGATGTGAAAAAAATCTCGATTATTTAATAAACCGATTTTTTATTTTACACCACTCTTTAGATTTTTGCCGTATATTTTATACATTTTGCCGTACATTACTAAAAATATTATTTGTTTCGTAGTTTCACGTACTTTCGATTATAATAATAATAACGGCAGCTCTATAATAGAATTACTTGCAACGCCATCTAGTGCCTATTATTTGTGGTGTTATGCATAAAAATGACAATTAAATGAACACAAAGTGTTGAGGGTGGCTCACTTTATAATAAAAATCGATTATTTGTAATAAAATAGATTTTTGGAAAATCGATTGTGTGATCAAAAATTAAAATCGATTAATATAAAAATAGATTTATGCCCAGCCAAGTCACATCCCTATTTAGAATATTAATTACATGGCTCTTTTACCCTTTGGCCGGAAGAGCGGCGCATGCAATGCCATTATTGCATGCACTGCTGTTCGTCGGCATAAATAGTTAAGAGGGTGATAGCTATTCAAATTAACTAGCACAAAGAGACCTACTCGTACCGCCGGCTAAATATTTGCAGTATCAAAGGGCTCACCTATGAAAAGTCGCGATTAATATATAATTTTGTGATCGATGAAACTTTAAGTTTACTCAACAAGAGACCAGCTTTGCCGTTTCAATTCATCATTTCCATTTTGTGTTCTGTTTTCACGTTCGCCTCGTTTTGTCGTTTTGCGTCGTCGTAATAACGTAAGACACTCTTAATCATGACGAATCGAAGACATGCCATTTATCAATATCGATTAGGTATAAAAACATGAGTACGTTATGTGCCGACATCATTACCCTTCATTTTGCTTCATCTAAGCTTGACAAAACCTCAAAAGTGGCGGAAAAAATCGCTGTCCTAATCGATAGCATTCTATCGTTACCATTTCGAATGTTATTTATAAAAAATTAGCGCACTAGCGCTAAAAATCACGTGGTAAAGATATATCAAGCCAGAAGTCATAATAAATCATTTATTATCTGTGAACTTATTATTTTTATTCGATGTTTTAATGAATCATGCATCGTATCACATATTCTGCTATCAACGTTGTAATGTAACAAAATGTTATTTTATTGTTTAATGATAGTCACAATTTTTAATTTTATTCATCAGCTATCAAATAATTCATGATTTGTGATTTTAAGGGATAAATATTCATTGTACCCTTGTTCTGAGGTTCGAGAGAGTTCGTTAAAACATTTCCAGACTAGCACTTGAGCCTTTTTGTTGAAACATCACTCGCGTTTAATTTATTCGCCGCATTTAGATAAGCGTTGCGCCGCCATATTAAGGCGTCTACACACGTGACTTTGTGTATGACTAATAAATTGTACTGCATTAAAATTGTACCGTGAACTCTTAATAGTTTTTACCTATGTTCAACAAAAACGTTGATTGGAAACCGATTTTTCTGATTTAACATTTTATTTTTTTGTCATCTCAGGTGTGTAAAGTTTTGTTTTACCCATCTATCTATAATATTTTGGTACATATGGAAAGTGTATAAAAACTTGTCAATACAATTAAATCAATGGATTACTTAATTAACTAATAAATTTTAATATTAATCTACACTAAAATTGCAACTATCAATTGGTGTTCTTATAGGAGTTGAGAAAACGGTTCTTTAACTTGGTACATAAAAAAATGTCAATACAATTAAATCAATGAATTACTTAATTAATAATAATTTTAAATGGGAACCTACACTAAAATTGCAACTTACAATAAGGGTGCTATAAGCCTATAGTTGCAATTTTAGAAGAATTTTAAATTTGAATTTTAGAAGTGTGGAAACGGCTTTAAAAGCGGTTGAATGTCAGTGTTGCAAGATGACGGTTAGCGTTAAACCCTCGTCTGCTGCCGTGAATGCATTACACTAAAAATTACTCGTTGTCATATAAACAATTGTAAATAATATTGCTACACGCTGAAACTTTTAGTTGGAAGACAAAAAGGTGTAAGTACTTTTAGTCCTTTATAAATCTTTTTAAGAAATCAGAATACCTTTTCTCAATACAAAATTGATATAGCGAATTAGCTACAGGATATTTTATTGTCAATGGTACCTTTGGCCGTCTGACAATTTGAATAGTTATAGACACAGTGGTAGTTCACCTTCAATCGAAATACGAAATATTCTACCATCTTAAAATGTGCTTCCACATTTTTCATTCCTGTTCAGGAATCCGTAAAAAAAAAACTGTTAACAACGAGGCCATATGTAAGATATTTGAGTTTGAGTTGAGTTTTTTTTTACTCAAGCCGCTATAACAACAAATATATTAAGTAGACACTTAAAATTTTGCATGTATTATAGCTGCTACATTAACAAAACTTAAAAATAAGAAGTAAAAAAATTGGTAGGTACGAAACCCTATTTGGAGCGCCAGTTCGACTTACATTCGGTCAATTATTTATTTATGTCCATAGATTAGTCCTATTAGCATTGTTTTCGACTACGGCCATGTCTTGAGTCATACTTCTTGTACTGTCAATCACTGTCATCTATTATTATCCATATTGAATGTATATCTATGCTCTCAAATTACATACCGATACGTAGGAAAACATCGTCAATAGACCGGTTTTAAGTGATAATATGTATATATTCATTCTTTGTTTTTTTGTATGTAAAATAAATAATATAACATTGGGATTATCTTATTAAACCAACGAAGACAATTATCATATTTATTAGAAAGATAGAAAAAAGTCAGAAAAAAAGAATATTAGGTTTTAACCCAAATTGACGCTGGCGCTTGCAGCGCCAAACTTGTTTCGTGGCCCACTTCGCCACTTGACACAATCAAATTGCAAGCAAAGCGAACATGTCTTGTCGAATTGAATATTTCTGTATTCTTTACGAAGCGAAAAAAAATGTAAGTCGACAAATAAACTTTTTATTGTAGGTACATCATTCGATTGCAGCGCCGGTCTACTAGAAATGGACCGGTCCAATCTTATTTTGCGGCAAATTACAGGGAAATTCACTGAAATTCTATTAATGTTGACGCTTGCAACGCTAACCGAATGTTTCATGGCCATCAGCTAACACTTAGTCACTTTAACACAATCACATTGAGAGCGAATAGAATCTGTATTGTCGTCTTGAATATACGTATTCTTTACGACGCGAAAAGATTTGTAAGTCGAACGTAAAGTTTTTATTGTAGGTATATCATTCAATTGGAGCGTCGGTCCACTCCTTTGTATCAAAACGACCCGTCATATGCCCGACGTATATTGGCTTTCATGTAAGGAGTTCGATATCTGTCATATTTATTTTTACACAATGCGGTACTTTTGCGTTCCCTAATATTAGACCAATGTACTTTGTTTTGAGACTATTAGTTGTATAACACTTTTAACTATCTTATAACAGAAGTGAAAAGCGTTGAGGTATTCTAGTTAAAGGTATTCTACGTTAGGTCTTAAAGGTAGAAACGCATCTGGACTGACCTTAGATAGGACTTTAATTTTATATGGAGTTTACTAAGGTTGTCCTTTTGTTGCAGTTAACACTTACAATTAAGTGATCGCAGTGATTGCTAATTCTGTTTTGTAAGAAAAAAGAATAGCGTAAAAACATTGCTGAGAACAAACAAATAATACGTAATATCGAAAGAACAGTACGCATCTAAGTGTACAATAAATTTGAGCGTAGGTGCGATTCTTATCTTCTAGACCTTTAGGGTCTCATGAATATTACGTATATTTTATTTAAGCTTCTCCCTAAGAAATTGGATTTGGGTATGGCCTGAAAAATTAGCACGACTCTTGAAATTTCCCTTGGGATCTCTGTAGGATGTGACCGTATTCACATCAGGCTAAGTCTATCGATCTGGCTCGCTAGTCAGCGTTACCGAGCAGTTTGCGTACTCCGTTCGTAATCATTGCTCTAGAGAACAATCAGTTGATTCGACTACGGAGATCATTTGCCAAAATACTTTGGAACTGAAATAATACGCTCTCGCCATTCAAGTAAAACTGTTGACGAAAAGCTAATCTCTTAAACGCTTTCTACACTCTTCCTTCAAACTAGGTTGTTGTTGTGGTGTCGTGGAGGATTTGAGCCCATACATTACATTACATTTTTGTCTGAAATTGTTAGGATTGATCAAACGCTTATAGAGTTTTACACTAACTCTGGCGTATGTTCCTATAGGTACTGTACTAAAAGAAGGCATAATATATTTTTTTCCCAAAACTTACCCCCAAAATGAAGCGTGCTTTAAAACTTTCTTAGTCCCCCAAAGAAGCAATATCACCGAAAAGCTAACACGACATTCTATTTCGATTCGCCGTACGTACTTTCCCGATCGTATCGCTCTCGTGACACTCCGAGATCATTATCCGCTCTCAGATTTCTCGCCGTCTCCTCTAGTAACTCGAATCGACACTCAATCGTTCCGTGAAAGTGCATTTTCAGCCCGAAGCGAGACCTTTGCATGACAATCGCCGTGTCCCTCGACACTCTTGCGCTTATATTACGACGAGTCACTATTATCTAACCTTTAAGGTTACGCTTGTTCATATTCATCTACGTAACCTTTACTTGAGTTGGATATTTATCTAACTTTATTGACTCCTTTGGCATATCTGCTGTGTATACGGTCTCTTTAGTCTCCAGTCGCAATACTTAAAATTATGTAGATACGTACAAAACAACAAGGGCTTTCTCGACGCTTATGTCATTCGCCGTCTTGTCTACTAACACGAATCGACGTTCAATCGTTCCGCGAAAGTGCACTTTCAGCCCGAGGCGGAACCTTTACATGACAATGCGTCCCAAGGCGGGTGTCGTGTCACTCTTGCGCTGATATCACGATAAAGTCATATATTTTGTAACGTTAATAAATTCACTATACTTACCTCGTTGGAAACTCTTTTAATACTCAATTCTCAACATGTTTTGTAACTTCTTCTATTGGTTCATGTAAATTATGGCTAGTTACTTAGCAACCGATCCAATTCATAAAGAGCGGCGAAATATGTTCTCGATATATCACTAATAAATAAGACAATCATCGATAGTGCGTGGGTGTTAATGAGACTGTGTTACATATCGAGGATATTAATACACGAATGACGCATACATCATGTTCAGACATGTACGCTGCATTTGTCATGGTGAACGCTTTTTACAAAATATTTTTCTTTCGTGCACTGCTTTGATATGTGTTTAAATTGAAACGTCACGGTCCGTTCGACGAAGTTATTGTTAACTGTACACATTTTGTTGTACAAAGTGAAAGTACATATCTACCGGCGGAGGTATGATCTGTACGTTGCAAATTTTTATAGTCATATCCTCAGTGAAAGGCGTGAAAGACTTTCTAAGATAAGAATGTGTATCGCCATAACATTTAATACTGTTGTCCGCCACGCTTCAGCTGCGTTGGTACTGAGAAAAATCTAATAAGTGCCAAGTTAAATGTGAGACTGCTGTAATATATCAAAATATTAGACGTCTCGCCGTAGTTTAGGCAGCATAAGCCAAAATGGCACCTACACAAACAATCGACCTTTCTCCGGCTTACCTCGCTAATATTGCTGCGATATTAACGTAATATATCGCTGAAAAGCTTTATTAACAACAACCCTAGATTGCAATCTTGTGCAAAGCTGCATTAAATTTCCTCTAGTAGACATTTTAAAGGTAATAGAGGGAACGAGTTTAGAGAAAGGCATAAATCTAGGTATGCTTTGCACGTACCTATTGTTCATTTTTTATGAGTTTATTCGTGATAATGTCCTTAATATAGTGAAATAAAATATTAATATTATGAATAAGCATCTATAAATATGAAATATACTATGAAAATAGAACAATCTAAATGATTTAAAGTGGGTATTATTGTGATCAACGTCATTCTTAGCAAACTACTTTAGCACACTTTGGTAAGACATAGCAATCGTTTCACATACAAGACAAGGTAACTGGTAAGAAATTCTAAAAATCACTCAGCTGCATTTGCATTCGGATGTATACGTTTGTATGAACTCGATGATAAATTTCGTGTAAACATAGCAAAGGGTCAACAAGACCGAGAGCGAAGCGAGGGCTTGGATGTTCTTTCGCGATTCTGTTTGCATAATTGAATACCTACATTCACTAGTCGCGTCACGCGCGCCTCCACCCGACTCAGCATCCTTAATTGCCCTACGTATTATTTGCCAATTAAAGTAAATTCTCATCGCGGACGTGACAGGAAACCGGGATCGCTTCGCAGCTAAGAGATTCTCC
Source organism: Cecropterus toxeus (assembly GCA_018249875.1). Classification (NCBI taxonomy): domain Eukaryota; kingdom Metazoa; phylum Arthropoda; class Insecta; order Lepidoptera; family Hesperiidae; genus Cecropterus; species Cecropterus toxeus. The sequence continues at coordinate 21,248 of DWNE01000495.1, read as the reverse complement.
TGCTAAGTCCCTCAATATATGCAAATAAACGCGACGATATGCTGACGAATACATAGTCATATAAGCGTATCATAAATTATTTACGCATACTATTATTCGATTAGTATTCAACTACACCGCTCAAATGATCCGAAATTTCTCGTCTGGATAGAACACCACTGAAAATCTTTTCCTTTACACAATTTTGTCATTCGGTTTCCAGCTTAATAAATCCTAACAATTTAAATCGTGATAAAATTCCAACTATCCACCAACCGTAAAGAAGTTGTTTCAAATAGAATAGCGTAAGGAATATCGAAGAATTCCGGGTCGTATCTTTGAAGACGTCCTACCTCGCTCTTTGTTTCGTTATGTTCAGTCGAGTTCTTCATAAATATTCAAGAAGATCGATATCCTAGATATCATTAAATATTGAGAACCTTGCTTTAATGATTTACACAAAATCATTCTCGCGCTAATAAATCTTAAAATCAAACCGATAAATCTAGACACCGCCTTGACGACGACATATGAATGACGCAATTTGAAATGGCCTAATCAGTCCAAGCCAGTTTCGCAGCCGTAATTTGAGGTAGTTTTATGTTTAGACTGTAAGCGGCGAGCGCCGTAAAGCGTTTGGAATTCAAGGCCATTCGTGCCGTGTAGAAATCGAGTTCCTGATTCGGCCGGGAATGGCTCGCCCGCTCCCGGCTGGCCGACTGGAATGCGTGCAAAATAAACAAGTATAACCGGTTTCCTTGCGCATCGTGCTCTTTGTCCACTCGAAGGCAGACACAGCCTTATCCCATCTCGCTCGCACATGCATCTTTTGGTTTGGCACATTACCATATCACAATCCTGCAGCGCTCGTAAGATAACCACAAGACCGTCGTTGCTGTCACCCGACACACGCCGCGCCGTGTTCCACCGTATTGATCCAACGTCTAGTAGCAACGGTATGCAGTTCTGGTATCGGAGACCTATATAGCTTGAACGAAACATTCTATGCCAGCCTGTAATTTAGCGAAGCTTCGGCGGTGTAGTCAAATTACTCGATAGTTAACTGTGTCGAAGAAATGAGGCACGATATTTGTGATTTACTGACGTAGGTTAATGTTTGCGTGTATTTAGTAGGAAAATGGATATTTTTTCATTGTTATGAAGCTTGTTAATATAAGTTATCGTTGCAAAAAGCTCGACTTGGGGCCGGACAGCGTGGCGCGGCGACCGATAGACGACATCGCCCATATATCTTGTGACGACCGGCGTGATGTATTACCGCTGATCAAACCCCACTACAAACTGTCCGAGCCTTTATACCGGACACTATCTATAATAAATGCGACCCAAGCATTTACGTGGCATATCTACCTATTAGTAATAAATTAACGCATGCGTAATTAATTTATAGACTACATACACTTAGCAAGTATTGTCCTCGTGTTGTAAATCTTTGAATGATTTTGTTTTCTATCATATCAAAAATATAGTCAGTATCGCATAAGTTAAATATCATAAAGCAATATTTTTAGTCAGATTATTATTTCATATTATTTTTATAACGTTACACGTTTTAATCCATAAACAATAATATAAAGCGTGTTGAAAACGTCTTAATATGGATGATTGAAACGCAGAAATCTGTTAAAATTCAAAATACTGGCATACAAATGGCCTTACAGCTCGTGAAAATATTTCGTTCACAAGTGTATCGAATAAATAACACGGGCAACTTACGTCTCGAGCTAACTTTTGCCGAGGGCTCCAACAAAAGATTTATCATCTCATTCGGCGTTACGAGGCCGTTGAAACTCAAAGCAAGAATACGAGGAGTCATTAACCCGCGGTTTGCTCGTTAGCCATGCAATTCTGCCGGCTGAGTAAGGTGTGATCACGTGTGGGACAATCATGGGACGAGTGGCCTGATATATAAGGTTGTATTTTATTTATACTCAGATGTAGAACTAGGTAACTGATATGCTGTTTATATGATGTTGAGTTACTAATCATAGAATGGATTTGCAATCTCTTATCTAAATACTAAGTTAGGGACACAATGGCCTGAATATTGCTATACAGCTTTAGGCAAGCTTAGGCAGGCTTAGGCACTATTACCTCTACAACAGGTCACATAAGTCTTAATCCTTCCAATGAATCTAACATTTGCAAGGTGTTTTGAACGTGCTTCGGTGGAAAGGCGTAGTTGACGGCTTGCTTTTATGAGGCAACCATCTTAGTCCTTAAAAGTAGTAACGCATCTGTGATTGATTCTGATAGTACATCTGTATTATATAAAGTTGATTGAAGATACCCAAGGACGGCAACAACCACTTACAGATGGACTGCATGGACGGTTGCTACTCGAATCCTAAAAAAAAAACACACAAGAAGAAGTTAGGAAATATATCAGTACAATTTCTTGCACCAATTCTTTCTTGGCATTAGAGAAACATTTTTATAATGAGAGCTGTTATTTGATCATTCACGAACGCATAGATAGTGCCTGTATCAGGATATAATGCAAAAAATAAAGTTAATTTTAATTACAACGTAAGTGGCAATAAATCCGCAGGACTCCACTGTGGGAATACAACACTTATTTTACCCACTTAGCAGAAGATTAATTGCTTTTCTACTTAAAGCATTGGTTGGTAGAATAAGCTAGTCCAAAAGGTTTCCTAAATGCATTATAAAAAAAGCAGGTCGGTTTAAAGCCAAAAATACCTTTACTTGTTAAGTGGTATGGTACGCTCCAGATCTGATCATTGAAGACAGAGAACGTTTGTTTGTTCGTTTGTTCTCTTTGCTCAAACGGGTAACCGCTGGATACAGATAGCTCAGGATCGGTCGGAGTGGCGCCGATTAAAGGAGGCCTATGTCCAGCAGTGAACTCTCAAAGGCCGATAGATAGGCAGATAGATTTTTGAAATCCGACGGTACCACCAACACGTCTATTTCCCCCTAGTAATGGCAGCTATATGTTCTTATTCCAGGTATTACAACTGAGTTCTCTGTGATAGAGACACGTCTGCGGTTGAACTCAGGGTCCTTATTTTATATGAAGTCGACGACAGGTGTCCTTGGGCAGCCGTTGCCATATGCCTATAAATTGAACTAGAACATAAATAACGCGCTGTATAAATAATAAATCAAGAAATGCTGCTACAAGAATCTTATATGTACCTATTTCGATTACATTAAGCGTAGGCAGTATCTTTGCACAAGAGAAAGTCTCAGATTCACACTTGCTCGATAATGTCAGACGCCTTTTATCGCCCACAATATTTCATTTAATTATGATGTTAAAATGATATACGGTCAACGTACTCAGATATTGTTGTCTATTAATTATTTTGAGGAGCACTTTACATCGGCACGTACAATATATGTCAGAAGTTAATTCTATCTAATTAACGCATGTGGTTTACTTTATCAGAGCTATGCTGGCTCGGTTTATTACTTTATGTTATATTTGTTTGTAACGTTACGAAGAAATTCTTAATGTTGCTATGAGAAGTTTTATGTTTATCTTGTTGTTAATTATTCGTGAAATATTAATGTAATCGGCTTAATTACCAGAATGCCAGTATTTTCGTTCTGTAAAAAGTAACTGGATATTTAATTAATTGACTAAGTTGAAGTCGTTTATTTGGTTATCGTTTCGCTATTTTTATTAGCATTAACAGATTTTATGACATTAAAGTCAAATCAAATGACACGATGAGCTCAAAACTTAATAATACAACCCAAAATCACATTCGCACTATGGGTCATTTATCTTTAACTGTTCTTGCAGAAGAACATAAAACTGATCACTCTTTTTCCTCGTTTCCGTTATCCCAGTTTCGATGAGTTTCGGAGGACGATCAGTTATTACGAGGACACTAAAACATTTATCCGTTTCTTACATCGCCATCGGAGTTACAAGTTTTACGAGTCGCGATAATGTATAGGCGGGCCCCGAAAGAGTGTTCTTCATTAAAAGGTGTTCAAGTGCACGTGAGCGAGTTGAAAACTAACACGGGTACGTGCCCGTTAATTATTTAGCGCGCTAACTATGCAAGTGCGCGCACTATATTAACTCGATGAGGTTTTATTCGCGAGTACAAAGAGTAGGTGGCGCGGTTATTATCGCGGAGGCGCGTGGTGCGGCGCGGCGTGCGTCGTGCGGCGTGCGTCGTGCGTCGTGCACGGCGGAGTAGCGTGAGTTTTTGTCGGCAGGTTCGTTAGGCGGCGCGAGGTGGCGCCGCTACAGTACTCGTGCTCGAGTGCGCTCCTCCAACTCTTTAACTGCCTACATGAAGGACACTCCACGGTGCACTCTCCTATTATAAACTGCTCTTTTAATGGTTTGCGCCGATTTTAATTATTCTCCCGATTTTATTTCGAATTTGTTTCGACGCTACGTACGCGAGTGTTAACGTTCGTTTGGTATGAAACAATTTTTTAGGCATCTATTCGAAATAAAATTCACACCGCAGCTGTAATTTCGCTCTTTCGTAATACGCCTACGTCTTTTATGTTCGACACATGGTAATGAGGCATTCAGAACATCACGAGGACCTTAGTCTGCATCTCGAGAGACTAGCACCCGGAACCGATGTCTAACGAAGGCATTCAGTCTTCGTCCAACATTACTCTTAGGCTGGCAGCCGCCACTTCCGATTAGACGGTCGGATTGTTACATGGCGTCTTATATATTAGATTACTGGCGCAAACAACGCGTGTGCACTCAATTCGGTATCGTATACGGAGAGCAAATTCGAACGATAATCTCGTTAGCTCGCAATAGGCTGACCGCGCTAGTCGGTGCACCAACAAAATCTATTAAGTTCACCAGCTCGCTCCATTGCCGCATACAATAATGCCGTTATTGTAGCGTTCCGTTCGGTCCGCGACTAAGCCCTCGGATGTGCTAGACGACCGCCGATTACCACACGCACAATATCCACCAAATTGGATAATACACTTAAAATACAATCGCGCTATGAACGATCTGTAATCTAGTGACGCGGCTGCCGATGAGCATATTAATTTGTCGCGGAATAGGATTAGAGCGGGGACGCGCCGCGCGCCGAGTGCGTGATGCGATCACCGGCTTACTGTGTTCATACAAAGCGTCGTCGCTTTATAATTACCGCTTCCGACGCTTTCATACCAAGTATCTACAGTTATTCAAAGTCATTGCTAATAACAATGTAAATAACAGTTGCTATTATCTAACCTGTCATTTATTTACAGAGTAAAGTTACGAACTAAAGCAGCTTACCCTTTACAATGAAACACTGTGCTGTTATAAAACAAAAGTATATTTCCTTATTTTAACACAATAGAAGAAACACTTGGAGTATTTTATTTGTAAATTCGAAATCGAGCTCTTCAAAATTATAATTGGCAATTGGAAAACGTAGCTAAAGATGAGTTTCGACGACTAAACGGATTGAAAACCTCTACAGTGGCAATATTTCTTACTTTGATGGCAGTAGGCGGTGACCCCACGCTCTGCCGCCGGCTTCTTTCCCCAACTTTTCAGGCGTCGGCGTCGCCTTGGAGTGTTCTCCTCAAAAGTTTTAAACTGCGCGCTTTAGGTTCTTTATTGTCTTCGCGGGTCTCTTCTCTGTGCGCAAAATTTAAACATGTACCACTCTCGACGATCGCGATGTGTGAAGTTTCCCTTTGAAGTTTCCGGAGCGTAAACGTGGCGGGGCGTTATGAGATAGACAAACAAAATCTTTTTATAACCTCGTAGCAACGTTTGAGTGACCGTTAAGTGTCTCATCTTAGGTACTGGTTTTTCATAAAGGGCGGAGCCTTTGGCGGTCCTCTACGCGCTCCTCCCTTTTCATTCTCTCCCGACCCTACGTACTCGTGAATAGCGATGTGAACGATCATATGAATTATGACCCGTATGATTCGCCGCTCATCTCCCGTACAACGGGCAAATTTACGCACAAGGACGTTACACGCAATAGTCTGTACAACGAAATGTTTTATAAAACGACGGAATAGTCGAGCCGTCAAAAAGGGCACTTTTATGGAGTGGGCCACTTGGAAAGTGTCGTAGAAGTCGACAAGAAAAGCCCGGGCGCGGGTGGTTTATACCCGTGTCAGCTTAAATCGAAATTTCGCCGGTTTAGTCGGTACCGGAGCGGACACAGCCAGTTAACTTGTAACTCACTTTTGATGTATCGTTGTTTTTGTATAGTTGGAAGCCTTGTAAACATCACGCCGCGAAACTTTTGGGTCGAGTGTGCCATGGGTATATATGATACGAATAAAACTTTCCGCCAACTACACCTGCTCGAGTTATCACTTCGGGCTTATCTTGCAGTTAATATAAAGCATATTTAGCTACGTACATCCCTACATGTTTTATATGAACTGCAAGATAAGCTTGAAGTTGTGTAACACATGACCTCGGTTTCGGGCAAATTTGTCGTGGGCGGAATAGTCACGGTAATAACTTGCACGGCAAAGAGGATATACGGATAGTGCTCTACGGTGAAAATCGTCGAGTTGTGGGTGTATCACTTAAACAAGTTTTACTAGTAGGTACGAGCGTGCTGCAACGAAGGAATTCCGCGTTTTTGAACTCGTTGAAAAAGATTCATTTTTAAACTGGATGCCTTGTGTCGTAATACTTTTACATTGCAACTTAAGATTTTGTTTAATTCTCTTTTGTAGTTAAAGGTGTGATACTAATGATACAATTATATTTCTATATTATGATAATGATTATTACTTTATAATTTTACAGTAATAAATTATATACCATGACAACCGTTTAACACGTAATTAAACAAACATAATAATGTACAAAGCTACAATTGATCACACACAAGTATTTGCGGTAAGCGGACAGCGACAAATATTATCGAAATTAATGGAAATAATTACAAATACAAAACTATGCGGTGTGCCCCGACCGCGTTCCGATTAGATTTGTGCAGTGCAACCTAATGAATGGCGACACATTGAAGAGCGGCGTCATTGAGCGGAATTACAAGAGGGGAGGGTAGTAAAACAATGGCGGCGGACGGTTTACTGCCGATCCCGAGAGATAGCGCCACTGCAGCGAATAAACAGGCGTAAAGTCACCTGCGACGAGAATGCCGAGTCGCATACTCGCTCCTCGTCTCAATGTCTTGCTGCATTTGTCGCTTGTCGAATTTATTACCATTCGACATAGTTGCTTCCTGTATTATTTGTCAAATATTGCATGTTTAAAGTGCAGTGAAAAACATAACTTCGCTTGATTGAAAAGCAAGTTGAACTTAAAGTAATATTCCAGACCTTTCCTTTTCCATACTTTTCCAGAAATAAAAACATCTAAAGATATATTTTACGATCAAAGATGTGTTGTTTCGCATTAGGAATAAGTTTGAAAACTCATGTTGTACGTATGACAATATCTTTATTTGCTGAACTCAATCTTTAAGCAGGTCATTGCAACGCTAACATTACCAATACAAGCAATAATGTGGTGATATTGTCTTTACAGTCAAATCACAAAGATTTCCAACATTTTCATACTCAACAATTGTATACATAAAGTTGAACAAGCATACGACATCCACATACTGATAATGGTCGCTTCAGTTGCCTAAGTTAGAAAGAGAGAAAGGTCTTATTCCTGGTCTTTAAACATCAGCCTTCTATCGGTGTGCATATTAAACAATTAATGTTGTAACCTTACAACTGATAAGAGTAACGCATCGGTCTGGAACACAGAAGCTTCCGGAAATAATCCTCCACCAGACAGATATCTAAATGAGTTCTGCTCTAAGTCTGTTTTTTTAGACGTTCTAGTGTGTGTTCATTGCAACCAGGACACAAGGAATCCTAGTGTTGCTATTAGAAAAACGTGTTACATATAACAAATAATGACGTTCGTCACGTCTTCATGATTTATTAGTAACTTTTATAATTACTTAACACCTTCTATATGTTACCAATAGCGCGTTATATGATGTCAACAATGCGTAGATATCGCTGTCCGTCTCCTGGATATTGTCCCTTAAGTAATCTCGCTAGGAGTGCTTATCCAGCTCTCCAATGGAGCTAATTAATACCGACACATTACACAATATGAAAGAAAAGATAATAGTGATACTATTAATAGTAATTCGTTATTTGTAACAAAAGTTAATTAATATGTTCATCATTGTTTATTATTGATTTGGACCGATTTTAAAAGAAATACCTGTCGAATAAATTATAAACATCAAAGTTGCAATTGTTTGTGTTTTTCTTAGAAAACCGTTCCGAATCTTAACAATAAGGTTACCTTTGAAGATGAAGACGTACCATGTAGCAAATTTTCTTGTCGACCGCTTGAATTAATCAGCCGTCGAATCGACAGTGGTTGCTCCCCAATTAGAACCGAGTGTAGGGTTGCCACTAGCGTTCGGGTTCAGCTGCATTCACAACTGAGAAAAGCCAAACGCCGTAATATCAGACGCCTTGGGTCGATTAGTGCTAAATTAAGTTTAGCCCCAGCAGGCTGTCGTCCCAATTCGGTCGATTCCGTCTCTCCACCTAAATTCGGATGCCTATTGTTACGTCATCAATCAAAACCGTCTGTTTTCTACGATACTATTTTAATAAAATCGCATCGTGTAATAGTACAGTCAAATAAGGTCAGAAATCAAAATTTGATACTCATCTTTGCATTATTGATATATTTCTAATGATATTAAAAAGATGTGTAAAGGTTTGCGTGTCAGCAAGTCCCGGCAAGGGTTGAAAAAAAGTGTAAAAAAAATTTTTCGCAATTACTCAAAAACGGTTAAATTTACATAAAAAAAATTACGTGACTAATAGATAACCTCTTTCCTTTAGGAAGTCAGTTAAAATTGTAGTGAAAATATGGAGAGCTCAAAATTGACATAAAGTCGGTTCAATGGCGTTTTTCCTCCGTTCAAAATTAACTAAGTTAGGGAGGTTATGTCAATACGCGCATAGTTGAGTGTCAAATTTCGATTTCAGACCATATTTGACTGGACTATAAGCCGTAGTATACAGATAATTTCGCTTAATCCCTCATTACGCTAAGCAAATATCAAATATAAATGTATGCTCTTAATTATGTACGCTCACTGTTGAACTCTCGAGAGTGTATTTATTCTTTTCGTTTCTGTATTAATACACTGTTAATTTTCAGTCTATATGAACAAGTTTTGTGTGACTATTTACTTTAATAGTAAGTAGTTAGTTGTATGTATTTTTTTTTATTCGATTATATTATGTTGTAACTATAATTACTACACTTTGTCGCTTCGCAGTAATTTTGAAAAAATTTTTGATCGTTGCTACTGGTCTCTTCTACCATGACTAATCTAGATATTTTGTTTAAAGTTGGCTATGTTTTAAATCGCGAGGCACGTAAGCCTGCAGGAAAGCTCTTGTTATTTATGTACTTATATATTCTGTATGAAATATTTATTAATAAATCGATGGAGGATGATAACGGAAGATGTTGAGTGCGTTCGCCGGTCGGTTCCTAGGGTTTTATGTAAATGTCCGTCGATAAACGTGGCTCGGGGCGCGCGGCAACGCTCATTTGCATTCATAGGCTCGTAACCCTTGCCTCGTTCGTCCACCGCCCGTGCAGCCTCAACCGCCCAGCGTAAAACTTGCCCGCCTCGCATTTTGCACAATAATTTACGACTCCCCCAGTAATACGGCGGCTGGACGTAGCCAACGATATGAGTTTGCCGATGAACAGTGTGAGGTCGCGGTGTTGCCGTTCGATTTACATATTATATTAAAGTCGCCGTCGCCCGCTCTTCCATCCGACGTCGCCACCGGCCGTTACGCTCCAACTTTTCTCAATTTTTCCGCCCATAAAACGCCCGAAACGAAAGTTTCCCCGGCCGCCGCGTGAGGTCGGGTGTAAATACACTTTTTATAATGTACTTAGTCACTCTGTCGCCCCCCAGCTAAAGGACCTCTTTTAATAAGGACGTCATGTTCTACTATACTTTTCGAGAAGAAATCAACTTCATTAATAATAATATGACAGAATTATTTGAATACGATACCAATTTAAACGATGCAAGAAAGATGTTTGAACGAATAAAAGTTTTATTATATGTATTTGTATTTACAAATTAAAGTCCTCTAAAATAAACAAGTGACTGTTTTATTTTTACTATTCATTATTAATAAAAACAACCCAAATGTAGTGATTCGCACGTATAAATAAAAAATATATACTAAATTGTTGTTTGCAATACAAACGTAGGTACCTACTAAACAACCGTTTACAATGAAATGTTTAAATTACCTTACAATAGCAAATTAAGTAGGTCGTGTTCGAAATCTGATGATACTTCCATCTTTGCATCGACACGGACTTTTTTCCACGTAAATTGAATACAATAACATATTTAATGTTATTGAAAGAGAACGTTCCTATTATGACGTTTTTGTGTTAAATGAAAGTAACATTATTTTACACTACTTATGTCCCGCGGTAAAAAAAATGAACGTAAATTGAACTTGTAATACTTGTAGTACTTTGTCAAGATAAGTTGGTTTTTAATAACAAACTAAATGTGCCTCAATATGAAATGTAAATATAAATATAAATTCATTCCTTGGAATTCATTTCAGTGGTTTTATGCGATTTTAAACATAAATACTAAATTTAAATAAAAATATACAAATTTCTATGATTACTTATTCTCCAAACTTTTTTTGCAAAATTTATGCGATGTACAGATAAGTAGAACTTGCAATTTTATTGTATTTATATATTTAAATATTATTGATACAAACTAAACATAAGACAATTTGCTTTGACTTAGACTGCAAGGAGTCGGTTTTGATATCCGTGGAATGCAGTAACTACACGATACTAGCAGGCTAACATGACGCGACGACTCCTCACTATTGGAGCATTGATCTTATAAGGCCAATTTCCTCCAATAAATTACAAGGAACTAGTTTTTCCTGCAACCCACGACAGCCAGATTACTTAATAGAAAATTACGAGCAAGTGTCTTGCAGCTGCGTAGCAAACGCGATGAGTTAATAATCCAAAGCTAAACAGTAAGTATATGGGTTATAAATAACTATAATTCATGTACCCGTGCTTTTATAATGTACTACGTTCTAAGAGATAAATTCGAAAAATAAATTGTTCATGCCCGGTATTCGAACACCGAAACGCCAGATTGATGTACGGAGTTCAAAACTACTAAACCATCCGTGTATATTCTTCTTTGTAATACGTAAAAATTTGAAAAATACAGCATTTATGTTCGGGATTCGAACACAGACACCCCAGATTGACAGGCCAGATATAACACCACTAAGCCACTCTACTTTTTACAGCGTCAAAGCGGCACCATCGCTCAATATTTCACGTTGCAAATTTCACACAAAAGTGCACGTATATTATGATACGCCGTTACATGTTTATCTCGAGTGCCCGGTGCGTCAACACGGCGGTAGCGGGACTGCTGCAAACAAACTCCGAGCAAGAACTTAGTTATACAAGCATAACGCCGGTGCACACGAGACGCTTTCAGCGCGGAATTGGGTGCTTTTCGAGTTAGCCGTGTATCGTTTCAACGTCTCATACTGACTGTATCAACACAGCTGCCGAAATTTACTGCGTTTTTCCGTATGGTTGTATATTTTACGTACTGGCATATTCTTATTTTGGATTTTTCACAGTGTGTTAATGCAATTATATATATTTACTTTTTTGTTACTTTTTGCTTTACAATAGCACTATCCGCTCACTATCATATGAGGCGACAATCTTAGTCCTCGGGATTAGCAACGCGTTTTTAATGAACTTCAGATAGAATCCCTGTTCTGAAGCTACTTACAGACGTCCATGGGCGGCAGTGGCCACTTGCTATCAAGAAGAATGCATGCTCGTTTGCTACTCCAATCTCATAAAAAAAATTCAGTGCCATTAGTATTATTGTCTACCAACTCGCCCGTTAAACATAGTTTTAGTTTATTTTGTTTTTGTTTGTATATAATTCGTACGATATTGCCGCTTAACTGCATACAAATAATATTAAAGTTCTTAATATGCGACGATCCTAACTACACTGTACATACTCGTATAACTAGGACCAAATCAGCTTGCCTCATCCTAATCAGCGACGATGTTGCATTAATTCCTATATTGCTCAAGGCATCATACTTAAGTCACATATTGACACAGTCTCATACGATACTAAATAGTCGAATATACCCAGTATACTATGACGTGTGTTCGTCTACCAAGTATACGGAGTTTACTCGCCACACCTGTGCAAACTACTAAGTCTCGACCTTGCCTCGGTATCGCACCAATGCAACGTGAAACGCCGTTTAAACCAGGGATGTTATGGAGCTCCGTAGACGTATCCGAAAGTAACGGATATCCGAAGTAAAGAAATATCCGAAACCGTAAACGGTTACGGTCCAATATCCGGTATATAACTTATATCCGATATAAGAGTTTCGGTTAATTTTGGATATGTTACGAGACATGATTTTTAGTTGAGGAAATAACACTTAAAATTTATTAGGTAGCTATAATATTAACTGATATGCCTGTAATTGCAAATGATAAAATATAAATAGAACCAAATTATTACCTGTTTGTATTTTACGTTTAAAGGTCCTTAAAATTATAATATCAGTAAACGAAACTATTATCAACGGATAATCCGAAATAATTACATATCTGTAACCGTATCCGAAATCGGTGTAATATTGTTCTTATATTCGTATCAAGATCCGAAATTTCATATCAATAACATCCCTGGTTTAAACCCAAACGTAAGGCATGTTCAACATGAACTGACTTACTGGCTCGCCCCTTTCCCGACCTTCGTAATGATGGCCCTAAAAGTTCGATATGAACTTGGAGTGGACGAATTGGTGCTATTTGATTTAATTTTTTCTATGAATAACCGTTTTGAAATACGGATGTGTAGTACGTATATTTTTTACAAATCTTACTAATGTTGTTAGTGCGAAAGTATGTATGTTTTTTTTTGTCACACTTTCACGCAAAACTACTAATGGGATTTAGATGGAATTTGGCACACAGATAGCATATGGCCCACATAAACACATAGAAATGAAATGAAATGTCTTTATTTTGCATAGGCCTACGGGGGCACTTAAAAATTGTCAGTTACAATATTTTTTTTACACTACCACCGGATCGGAACACGACCACAACTGAGAAGATTCATAGGACACTTTTACCGTAGTACATGACCTAACGGATCGAGTCGCGGGAAAAAGCTAGTAAGTAAAAAATGTATTCGAATTCAGAATAATTTGTTTTTAAAGTATCAGGATTGAGGGGGGTTAAGGAAAAAGATTTGAAACGCAATATTCGTTTGATAACTGTATACACGTATACTAATTGTATTTATGACATACATTTTCCTATTATAAAATCGTTCTAATCCAAATGTAAAAACATTTTTACCATTATCGTCTAGCCATAGCAGACGAATAATTACATACACACACAAATACATAAATAATAGAATCTATTAATAGCTTTACAACACCTATAATGTTATTCATAGAACCCTATTAATGTATACTGTTTTGTTATTTATTTCTTCAATGATATGTATTATATACATACTAAGTAGGTACTGAATAATACATGTAAAATTAATACACACATTTCACTTTAGTCACGCCTAAGTTTAACATAACTTTTAATTCGCGTCCACAAATACACGTAACGATTTTTTAGAGTTCCGCAGCCAATAACATAGTCTGGGCATAGGTGCCTCCATAAACATGTCACTGAAAAAAGACTTTCAAATTAAAAAAAATCACATAGTTTATATACGATATGAAATATTTTGTATTCTTTTTGAGATTTGACTTTTTGTTTCGTGCAAAAATAACATTAATTAGTTAGAAGTTTAACAAGGATTTGGCCAATTTTACTTTGTACTGATTGGACATATGAACTTGTGGAACATAAACGCAGATCTTTTCTTATCCGAAACGGACTTGATATAGCATTGAGCACGTACACGATTTAATTAAATGATAACTTAGTAACAACTTGGCAGATTGTTTACAGTTTGTCATATAAAAACTCGCCATCTCAAAAGGTAGTTTTCGAAGTCTACATTTACATAAAATTTTCTAAAAAACTATCATACCCTGTAAGTTTCTATGGGTTATATTTTTCGTTAGTATAATAATAGTAACCGCACTATCATGCGACCGTTGACAGCTAAAGTACTTTGATGGGAGCTCGCGTGACACACTCCCTTCGCCGGGTGGTCGCCCCTCTCGTTAAAACTTTTCCAAATTTGACGCACGCTTGCAACCCTTTGTGTTATTTTTCTACTGCGCACATTGCTCCGTAAACGGCCACTGTCTTCGTCCCTATTCGCTACGTTGAAACTTTTAGCTTTTCATACATATTATCCATCTAGTCTCAACTCGACGGTTTCGGGTCTCCCTTGTCTATATATCATATGATTCAGGGGTATTAGTGGGTGGATCGGCTAGCGGTCGGAGCGGGACGGCCGCTCGCTCGCCGGCTGATAGCGTCAATCTAACGCTCAATTAGCCGAATGCGATTATCCGATTCGGATCCAGAATCGCTCCACTCTCCTCCGCACTCCGCCCTAAGACAAGCGCGCAAACTTTATTAATTAAGCCGTGTCTTATCTCTTGTTAGCACTCATTCTATTATTTGTCTTTTCACCGCTCATTTCCATAATTTCATCGGCGGGTAATTACTTACCACTAAAGCTGAGAATTTCTCATTGTGTTTGCATATTTTGTCGCCGTTTGCCTTGTAAAGTTTACCACTCAAAGAAGCCGAGTTAATATTGACGTACATGATGCCTCGACTGCCGGCTTATCTGGAGCGACAGCTTTTCCTCGTAAAAACCGCTGCATTTCGTTTATAAAGGGTGCTTTTGTGAGCTTACGTCCGTCTACGCGAATATGGGCCGGTGCGGTAGTTTGACCATTGTTTTCCGTTCCTGCGAGAAATTGCTTTTGATGTTAAAATGATGCGTCAGTTAAGGGACTCCGAAGGGTGAGAGTGGGTAGCGGGAGTGCGGCGTCCAGTCTCCCCCACTGTGTGTTTAATTAGCTTAATTGACATCGCGAGGCGCGGTGTCCGAGCGTTTGTTTGCGCTATCGCGTTACCTACCAGACGACGCGCCGCGCCGCCGCCAGCGCGCTCTTCATCGTCGACGCCATTACGAAAGGATTAAATCTGTCACTAACTTTGGACACCTTCCATATTAACTCGACGTGGCAGCCATCACCGAGCTCGCTGCATGAACATACATCCACATTTCATAACACGGTAACCGTACGCTAAACAGTATGACAACATTTCTAACGCAAATTTTGTCGTTCTTATTACGACGAAACATTTGCCGTCGTCTATGCATAGGCCCGGATAACGTAGAATTGGTTAAACGCGAAGTCAGCATGGCAGCATGCGGCGCCACCTACATCCTAAATCCTGACTCCGCTCTTCCACCGCCCACGTGAAACGGTAAAACTGCTACGAAATTTATTTTATTCTTTAAGTGGTCCCGAATAAATTGTACTACGTACGTGAACTGACTTTTGAGAACCCTTTATGTTATGGGATTTGGTGAATTTGAAAAGGTGCCGTTGAATTCTTATTTGTGCTATTCGATAGTACAAGAAATACGTCCGTTACATGCTTATATATTAAACCGTTTTCCTAAAATTATTTTGTTAAATATGATATACATATGTATTTTTTTTAATATAGTGTTCTTATTAACTTCGTGTTCTTTCATCGTTGACTTATCTATCAAGTTGGTAAAAGTGTAGTGGGGCAAGTTTACCTATCGGTTCCTGCTAATGAATATCTCCACTCAGCGCCCGTCATACGTAGACGCGTGTGATTAATCTCCCCGAACAAAGGAGTCCGATTCTGCGAGCCCTCCACGCAATCGATCATCCAACCTCCTCGAATAAAAATAATAATAAATAATAGGGTGCCAACGCCATTGTTCAAACATGGCTCGCGTGTCAGCTATAGTTTAGCCGTTCGTCCCATTGCGATCGCTTAAATTGAAAAACGTATAGAGCTTAAACACACCAAGCAGGTTCAATTCACCTCACTGATTAACATTGTCACCACTAACGATACTGAAAGTAACGCCAATCGTCCCTACAAACAATTATCGTTTGCTCCGTGAATATGTTTCAATTTGGTCGTTATTAATATGTGAGCTTGTTATACCTTCCTGGAGCTACCCTTTAAAGTGCTGGTATGTTGCCGCCGCCCAGGAGTCGCGTTCTGCACATAAATAACTTTATATGAGCGCTCTAAATCTCATTACAGCAACTGTAATAGCTTCCAAGGCTCCACTGTCGGTTGTGACGGGAATATAAAGCGAGTCTGATTTATTCCTTCAAATTAACCGCATCATTGTACAGTGTAGGCCAACTTGAGCAATAAAGGCGAGAAGATTCAGGCGTTATCGAGGCAATATCGATACGAGCGAAGCATGCATCGCGCCCCGAGATGAGAGGGGACGACGGGGAAGTTGCGAAATGTAAGAATATCCGATGCGAGCGGCTTACTATTTTTCACTTCTTCGACTAGTCGTTTCGAAGGCGCCCGTTGAAAAATCGAACGGACATGAACGACGAAACCACCGCCTCCGTCGACGCGTCGCTGCCGCGCCGCTACCCGATAGCGTAATACCAAAACAAATGGCCTCCTTTGTCGTCTTTTTATTTTAGATACGTGAGTTATGTTCCAAAGATGCTTTTACATGGCGTTCTCAGATCGGTATGCCGCGAGATAAAAGTGCCGTAAACTTTTATTCGTAAGTGCATATTGACTAACAGCTGCATCGAGAAATTTCGTGAAACCATTGAACTTTTTGATTTTTTATTTCTCTCGCTATCCGCTGGAGAATAGCTTCCAATCGCTCCCTTTTAATTGGCGGTCTCTAACTCCGTGAACTTTGAGCGCCGCTTTGCCCTATTCAAGCTCTCTCAGCAGTTACTTTAGTAACAGTGGCTAAAGAAATAAAAAAAGTCGCAATGATACCACACAATTTGGTTAATTTAAAAATATATCACAAGAATATAATGGAACCGGAGTTAAAAGTATATAATGAAGGCTACTTACGGTTGCAGAGTTTAAGTAATAAAGCATGTTTAATTTAAAACATTCACATTTTAGAGCTAGCTGGCGCGTACTTTCTAAAGACGGCAGTGGATGGATTAAACCGAGTTAGTGCAATAGAAATACGGCTCGTGTCCGCTCCCAATATATTCGCACAGTCGGTGTAAGTGGATTTGTTTTAGCTCAGTGAGCACAGTTTCCATGTTAAATGATGAACTAGGCCTAATTTCGCTCAACACACCGGCCTCCGATTCATTACTATTAGACACCCGAAAATATCTACTCATTTGCAACAGTCGATTTGTGTATATTCATTGCGTGTTAATTTAGCAACCGTGATAGATGTGCAAATAATAATTTCAACGCACGAAATGGATCGGCCGTTGCTGGCGATAATAAATCTCCCGTTCCATATTTTAAAAAGTGTGTACCAACAGTATTTCCGCGCTATTTCCTTATTATTTGAAGTGAGATAAAGCGTTCGTTCCGCTACAAACACTCATCGGCTTATGTATATAGCGAATCGATGAATTCAATTTAGATCGGCGGCGACCGTGCCGAAGCATTAGCGGCGCACATCGATCCGTTATCTCTGTTTCCGAACAAAGAGAGATGAAATTTTAATCGGTCGCGTTGTCTAGCATCGCAGAAGTTGGCCGACTCGCCGGCGCCGGCGCCCGCCCGCCCGTATTGTAATGAGCGGACCCCGGAGTGATACGGAACGCCTGAATAAAACATATGTCCAAGTGCCTGGAGAAACGCAGGTGACCTCCGCACCACATCTATAGATCGAAGATACCCATCAATCAAATTTCTCTTAGCGATGCCTCAATTAGATATGAGTGATAAAAGTCAGTCTGACCTTTAAGACGAATCGTGACGAGACAAAGAGTTCTCAATGAGTTTCTATTCGTTCCACTAGACGTTAGTATAGACCGCAAATATTACAAAATTAGCATTAACATTACAAAATCCAATTTTAAATAAATAGATATAACAATGTATTGCCTACCTACAAAAACAAAAGCTGAGGCCGCGGGTCAAAATCGGTAGGTAATCCTATAAAGTTTATTACGCGGTCAGCTGATTTAGCCCGAAAAACAGCTTCGGGCGAGTGCATGATATGTCATGTGCGATATTCAAGTCACGTGTACAAGCCCGACGGTTAATTGAACGAAATTCAAATGTATTTGCATCGTGTAAACCAGCGATCGGCAACCTTTTGGCAACTCGGGCTATATAGTAGCTACCTAAGGTAGTGGCGGCCCGATTTGGAAGTAGTCTGAATAGCAGTTTATTAAATTTAACCACAAAAAAAAAACTGTAGCCCTAAAATTTGACGGTGACAAAAGTCAAGAAGTTTTATGAAGGCTCGCGGTCAGCGAGATGATTCGACCGGTGACGTAAACTATCCGAGGAGCTCCCAACGAAATTAAGTTATTTATTTAATTGTCTATTCATAATTAACAACATTGCGAGTTTTTACCCACGAACTTCCCACATTGTACTCAAATTATAAAAGTTGGGCTCAGAAAGGAAAGAATCTACCCGAGTTCAATATCAAATGTTAGAAATCTCGTTTAATAAGTTGTAAAGTTGTTTTGGAGGGTTTTCGCCAAGAGTTCGATGCTACGGCAGCGGCGACTGCCGGCAATCTCGTTAAAATCTACGACGAAACTCCGCAATGGCGCTCTCCGACCATCCATGAAATCATATGCTACGATTAATACGGCTCTACGTACATTCGCCTAATTATATTGCATGAATGTGAAAACTTACTCCGGCTAAAATTGTATTCGCTGTCTATGTGTATGTTAGTTAGTTTGTGTGCAACAGAGTGGCTGAGTCAGTTAGTTTGATGAATGCAATATTGTTGTAGCGAACTTGCGATTTAGCGGGATCTTAGGGTCTATACACATTAACGCGTTGTGGTTCCGCGTCGGTAAAGTCGGCGGTAGCGCGGTGACGCCACGCATAAAACTGCGTCTTGCATTCTAACATGCATTTTGACTGTTCGAGTAAAATTTTATCTCAGTAGCGGCGACGCCTCGTAAAAAACTGCGCCTTGCATTCTAACATGCCTTTTGACTGTTCGAGTAAAATTGTATCTCAGCAGCGGCACGCGCTTTGCGACTCGCTTCTGCTACCCTAAACGCATACAAGCGCTTAAAGTTTTTATGTGTGTTGGTCCTTAGGTTCCAATTAATACCAATTAAGATAACGGTTGACTGCCAACATTTAAAAACAAAAGCTTAGTTAAACAATGGAAAGAGAAATGTAAATACGAACCTAACAAATTTCTCTTTATTTGAAGCAAAGTGTTCGTAAACAAATATCCTTTCATTTACGTTAACTACGTCACGTTACACCGTGTAATGGTTACACAGACTATCAGACTCCTCGATTCCCATTTCCCCCGGCCATTAGCATTTCATTAAAAAACTATTTCGATGACTACTCGACCGTCATATATACAGTATGATTTCCGTGATTGTGAGGAGCACGTCGGTGTCCACTCGGGGCGTCGTTAGGACGGGAGGGGGCCTCCTTATCGCACACCGCGTGTAATGACGCCTTCGATCGCTAATGGCCTCCGTGGGCCCACTTAGATACGCAAATGAGCATCGAACATCGACGAGCGTGCCACCCACACGTCGTGTCGGTTCACTGAAAACTGTAATGATTTGGCTCGGTGTTTATTAATCTCAAGTATTATAAGCAATGATCTCATGGAAAATGTATACCTACTAAAGTAACTTCGTCGTCTTGAACATGATTGGTATCTCTATATGCTTCGTCCTTTTCCTAAGAGCTTCTTAATTTAGTGGTTTATATTACGTATAATATAAGTATAATCTAAATGGCATCCTATCGCATTACGATTAACTGCAATGCGAAAACTCCACAGATGAAGATAAGATAACTGTTAAATTTACAACAGTACATAGGTAAATATTTCAACTTTAGTCACTATCAAATTATCAAGTTTTTACAGAAGTAAAAAAAGTTACTATTTGTGTAATATTTTTGTGACACCTATCTAGATTATCTTAGAAGGTTATGAAAGTTAAACTTTAATAAACCTATGGAATAAAATGTTAAAAAATCTAAAATAGTAAATGAATGCATTGAAGGCAATACATTTTTCTGAAGTCAGCTACTTCAAAGTTTTTCTTAAGAACCGTTTGCAAACTTTACTAAAACCTACCAGTGAAAGAATATGAATGTCAGTACTCCAATGATACTGATCTGTATGTGAATGTATAATGTAAGTGACTTTACATTGGAAAGCGATTTCTTTGAAGTTGCAGCTGCAACGTTGAATTCGTGTCTAAGTAAAAATATAAGAGAGTAGGTATTACATTTTTTACCCGACTGTGACAGAGAAAGGGTTATGTTTTTGGATTTGTGTGTGTGTGTGTTGGATTGTGTGTGTGTGTGTGACATATGTCCATTTTGGCACAGATTGTGAATTTTATACTTGATATATAAAATGTCGTTTGACTAGTCTTGGTAGCGCAAGTAACTATTGGTACATGAAAATTAGAAAAAAAAAATGTCGCTTTTATTTTATTTGGTATTAGACTTATTCACATGTGAGGTTTCCGTTTTAAAACACATTTCATTTATTAAACTTCAGAATATACTTACAACCTTTTTAACTAAAAAGTATAATTTGCCATTACGATGAACCGCGTGAACATTCCATTACACGTCGTAACTTAAAAGTTTTTTGTGAATACGTCGCAAAAAAATTTATGTAGCGAATTTTTAACGGCCCTAACAAGATACGTAACCGCCGTAGTAACTGCACCCTCAAGGGCGATCGTCGCTAACGATCGCGGACCACTTAGCCCGCGACGGTCCCATCCCCGCCGTGGCCGACCCAAAATAAATCTTGAATATTCATACGCGACGCCTAAATCGGTTAAATATTTATTTTTAAACCCCGGACACGCGGACTAAGCTGGTTCTAGTTGGACACTTGTATCTGTTATCAGAGATATGTAGGTAGGAAGTGATTATGTTTTATTTGGAAGGTTTTGGAAGATACACACACACACACGCTTTCTACACTCATAGCCCCACACTAGGATTTTCTCCTGTGTCGTGGGTGCCATGGACACAC
>DWNE01000494.1:0-28572 GCA_018249875.1 Cecropterus toxeus | reverse complement strand
GGAGATCGCATTCCTGCCGTTCGTCTAGTTAGCTTAGTTAGCTTGGTGAGCAGTAATTTAGTAATTCTTTATTGCATTTAAACAGGTACAGGTTAGGTGTTGCAATTTTACAGTAGTTCTTCGTTTATGACCTATGGGCGTACAATATTACAACGTCACTCTATTATTACTATTGCAGATTATGTATAGGATTTCATTTTAAAATTGGTATAAATAAAATTATTTTAAGCTGTTTAAATTCAAGTCATAGATCGTCGTAGTTAGTCGTAGATCATAAACGATCTGTGTACCAAATTTCGAAACCAACCAAATCCAATAGTTTTTGCACGGAAGAGTAACAAACAAACATACATCCTCAAAACTTTTGCATTTAATAATAGTACTAAGATTATATATATTTTTATATTCAGTTTTCCGAATAGTGCGTTCTATTTTAGAAATAAAAACAAAATGAGGAATAAAGAAAAAAATGTTTTTTTTTCTTTTAATTATAATTTGGTGATTTTTTGAAGCTGAATTGAAAAAGCTAAATATTCTATTTTTTTCATTAGATTTAAATAATCCGTTTTACCGTAAGTGTCTCTATTCTTGTTATTTAAAAAAAATGTTACGGCATAATTATTTTGAATATTGGCAATACTTAATTCCAATTTATTATCCTTATTGCGAATGAAATGTATGTTAGTTTGGCTCCTTTTTATCATGAGGTTAAATCAATGAATTTATTTGAGTTGTTAGAATGCCACATTACATTAAGTATACTTTGAGTACATTTACCTCAACAAATCACTCAGTAACTGTCATTTTTGGTCATCTTTACACAAAAAGGATATTTCTTAATATCCTGACAGTAATCGGCTACACTATATCGAAATAGATTGACATTGACAGTAAATGTGTAGGAGTATTATATTTTCTTCTCAAAATAGCGCTAGATGTCTTCCTACAGTTATCTTAATAAGGTACTTTTATATATATTTTCACACCAATAGAAGCATCTATCTGTATTTTTTCCATATTGATACACATCTATATCGCTTATATGTTTATATTTTGGTCTTTCGCTTGTATGCGCAATGTGTACATCATAAATATTTTTAGGGTATTATAGAAAAGCTTAAAAGAAAAATAAAACATACAAATTCATTACATTGTTGTAAAAAGCGTCCTGTAAGTCATTATTAAAAATGTTATCGGACACTTTTTAAATTCGTTTAAGTTTTATAAGTATTGTAAATATATTCTAAGATTAAAAACGCGACGTAATCTTGTCTACAGCAGTTTAAATTACCCATTGTCGTTGTATGGATAAACAACTGATTTTGCTCAGTAAACTTCTCAAAGTTCCGTAGTTTTGACACATAAATGAATTATTAATTCTGACCATTAACTTATAATGAAGAAAGAATGACAAAGTTTTATCATCATTTTCTGTTTTAATAATAACTTCAATGCATACTATTATTAGAACGGTAAGCAAGAAAGAAAACATTATATCATCCGATGAAACCATAACGAGAAAGTTCAATATACAAACACATTGATTTTTGTTATTTTCTGCGCCTATACAGTGTTGCCAGAATAGTACAATACTTAATCTATCATCAAACGTCGAGGGAGGGGCCGCGGGGATGGGGTATCGCTCCCTCCTATTACCACCGACTACCGATACTTGAGAAATTCTATTTTTACCATGAAAAGGAGAAATGTCTCATCAATTTTGTGAATAAACAAGGAATTTATGTTATAACACAGATTTCGTTCTTCGCGTTGAATAGGCAACGTTAGCATTACTTAAAATGAGGTTTATTTTGCCATTTCCCTCAATTTCGTTTACAATATTGTTACAGAAGGGTTGAGATAACAAATAACATTGTAATAGCGACAGCAGGAATAACACCCAGAGTTTTTGTCTTATTTTTTACATCAAAATAGCTAGTCAAGGCTAGTATGGGGAAGTCTATAACCATTAATACTAACTTTTGCTAGCCGAACATTTTTCCGATACAACAATACAGTACAAATATGAATCTGCGTTGATAAACCCAAAAAATCTTACAATAATGTTACGCTTTTTACAATAAATAAAGAAATGCCAATAGTACATATCATTTTGACTTTGCCATTAAAGTGCCGCCCATATTAAATTCCTCATTATAAAGTAACGGCCACCCACCCACTGATATATTTTATTAGATACTTGTGCTCCCAGCTGTGATCAGGACTTCTTGACCTCATATAGAAAACGTGGGGGAACGTGTTAGTAATTTTTGGTGAAATAAATTCCTTATTTTTTACCATAAGCTCATATGAAAATAAGTTTTGAATTATGGCCGTGTTGATGACACTAATAGCGTATGACAGTTGACAGGAAATATAAGAGCAAAAATGTTGGGTCGAGCTTAAAAAGACCTTTATTTTTTTATGTCAGTAAATAAATATATTTGGTAACGAAAAACTTTTAGTTTGCCATAAACAACACTGCGTAAAAAATGGGTATGAAATCGTATGTTAGAATATGTTTATCAGTTAATACTATTAAGACCAGAAAACGAATCTATTATCGAATGTATCTTTTTAATCTATAATATTTTTTTATTAATGAAATGATCATAAAGATCTCTTTTTGAAACGGAAGTCTTTGAAATTAAATTATTATTTATCTGATGTATATGTATATAAATATAGGTACATCTATGAATATTGGAACGATACTGTTTAAGCAGATGCTTAAACTAAACAAGTAATATACACGTATTTTTATAGTATCGCAAAGAAATAATTTTGTAAGCAGTACTACAGTAGCTGTATATAAAATTTATCGCCGTTACCACGTCGCTTAAATTATCATCTCAAATTAATTCCTATTAATTTAATGGCATAATTAGGTTCAAAAACTTTATTGCGTGTAGACAAACTTCGTGCTCCTTATTTAATTTTGTTAATGCGATCGTTTCGTGCCGGTATAATGATTTGATCTTGCTTCAATTTATTCTCAAAAAGCCTACCATTAGTCACACCATCGAAATGGTGACAGAAATGTATTTTTTCTTTCTGATAAATAGCATACGCCTTATTTATTACAATATGATATATAATGTTATTAAATCTAACGCAAGAAGAGTTCTATGTCATACACATCTGAATATTATTTTACTGGAAAAATAAACGATGTGAAATTATCTAACACACTTAATTGTTATGTTAAATGAATAGTTATCCCATAAGATTGAGTATCAATAGTATTTTGATGTGATAAGCTCAAATGTGAAGAAATCATAAATTTCCTGGCCAAAAATAATCATATTCACTATTGGCAGAATCTTTTTCCTGTTTACTAGCACATAATCAATTATCAAAACATAAGAAGTCGGTTAAAAAGTAGACACAGTAGTAAACAGACAGTAGTAAAGATTTTAATCAGATATTCCTAATGATGGCAGTCGGTTAAAAATAGACACGTACCTTAAACATATCAATTGAAACGCGACTTCAATCCGAGACAGAATATAGCAAGTAAACTAATACAGCATAAACAATTTGAGTGGCTGGATGCAACGGAGATTCGACGGAGACGGCGCGCCGGTCCGACCGGTTTGAGTCCACTTCTGATGGTAAATCGCATCGCCTGACAAGGCACGTATGTCTGATATATGTAGCCAACTAAATATATGCGGTGAGACGATGTATCCAGTCGTGAGCCGCGCGATCCAATTGTTATTTATATTCCTCGGTATAGTTATTTGCCCGCTGCGCACCCTTTTCACCCTCGTGCGGTTTTTTGGTTTTCATGAACGATCCCTGAACATTTTGCGACTCAAAAGTAGACTTCGTAACTTCCAGACGTTACAAAAGATGAATTAATACAGATAAAATTCTTCAAAAAAGAAAATGTTACGTGAAAAAAAATGTTGTGCAAATTGTACCGCACATGTATCCGCGGAGAGAACTGGTTGACATTCAGAAATAATCAAAAAAATTTTTTCGTTTGTCGTTTCGTTACAACAGAGAAATAATCAGCTAATGAAGGGATTTTCCTACCGTTTTTCCGATACATACATACGAGATACAATATTTCTTTTCGAAAACACGAGCGGACCCGCAATCGGTTGTTATTTACCTAGTTATAAAAAGTTATTTGCAAACCTTTCACTCACTAAGTACTTAATTTTTCCGTTGTTTTTCCCCTCTTTTACCACGAAGGCAACCAAATAACCATTCTAACACCTAATGCGTCGATTTGCAATTACTTTGTGATTCCATTATTGCGCAACTAACGATCTGTTTCTTTTGCAATTTACTCATAGACTTGATTTTTATTCAGTATACGAAACACAAAGCGCTACCAGGCCATTATTTAACGATCAAAAGAATAATAATATATATAAATAAAATGTTTGTGGCTTTATTCAAATAGGTTCAAAGAAAACGTCTATGAACACAAAGGTAAATAGGGGGTTTCTTTTGCAAAATCATTTTGTAAATGAATCCTGTTGATAAATGTGTTGAATGTTTTATAAAGCTATTATACCTATATTCTGAATTATACGATATTGATAGCGATATTCTATACTAATAGGTACTTGTTTTACGCGTCATTAATTGTGGGGTTTCTAAGTAATCTCGTCGAGCCTAATCGGCTGTTTTGTATGATTTACTTGGTTGCAAATTGACAAGACTAATATCGGAAATCTTTATTGATTTTACGAATATAAAATGCTTTTAACAATGTATTAATATTATCAGCGTCGTATATCGACAGGGGAATCACGTACTGATGCGTTACCCCTCATTTTTATAAAGACAAAATTTATCAGGCTGGAGTGAATTTGGATAGCAACGCCACAATACACTGTCTTGAAAACGAGTGTATATCTGTTTTACTCGTCGTAGAAGGTACGTCTGATTCCATGAAATAAAAATAACCAAAAATTAAAACAAATTTATCAATTCCGACAGAAACATAGATGTACCAACTTTGACATTCGCCTACATGAATGATAATTAGTTTACAAAAACAAGTGTGGCTAGTTAATAGAATAGGTGTCGGTTTTGAATAGCTTGCAGTCACTGACCCCTTAATAATGCGCACAAAATATAGGTATTTTTCACTAACCACGCTTTCCTAGCTTGTCATACAGAACTTTGATGGATTATTCCGTGTAATCTACTTATAATATATTAAATAAAATAAAACGTGTTCTAGAATAACTAATCTTGCCTCAGCAACCTAGCCAATTCTCATGAATGTTATCAAGGCCAGATTAAACAAACACCTAAATCAATGTCGAATACTGAAATAAGTTACATAAGTTTTGTTTATTTAAAATTAATTATGAATTTTATTCATATATATCAGTTATGTATCAAATGAAAATGGTTAGATTACGTTACTAAAGTGTATCTAAAACTATTTCTAATTTACTAGATTTATGCATAGATACATATATTGAAAGTTTTTATGATGACATAAGTTCTATGCCGTTGATTTATCTACTCAATTCAGCTAATTAACTTTCTATCCTATAATTTCATTAAATGTGAGAACAAACACAGTAACAACATATAAAACTGCAATAGACTACGCTTAGATACACAATTTATACTACGAGACGTTTCTGCCGAATAGAATAGTAGGGTAGGTAGTAACTATGTAAATGTAAAAGTAAATGAAGTTGGTGTCGCTAGTGTAGATGTAAAACTATCAGCTTGGCGGATATACTGTCCTCTTGATAGTTGATAGTTATGATAGTATGAATATATGTACAAAACATCTGAATTTGCTGATTTTGTATATAATTGTTTGTATCTAATCCGTATATATAGGATGATGGTATGATTAGGGATGAAAATCGTGAGTTATCCATAACGTCGCGATGAATTCTTTCATCGCTTAATCCTGTACTTAATAAAGTAGCCCGCATCTGTCGGCTAAATACATCAATAAAACTCTAAGTCATGGGGAATTAAAACTACCACAGATAACTCGTAGCTAAGCCGAACATGCGGGCATAATGTACCTATATGAACATTCTTATTACGAATGTTACAACGAAATACATCAAAGTTATGTCACATTTCTGCGATGCCATTACGTTTTCGTTATTAGAACAAATTTCATGTCTCCGGTAAAAATATTTATAACTTATATTCTTTCACACTCCACTTTCATTTCAGAGCGAAGAATTGTTGCCAGCCGAAATTCGTCGTGTCACTAAAGAATAATTAACTAGAAATTCTAATTATATGGACGTCAAAAACAGCGAATGTAATTTTCATAGATCTAAAAGTAATTGTCAATTTAAATGACCTGTATACCTCATTATTTTTTTACTGAGTTGTTTGAAGTTCTAAATACATTATTATGAAATACTTACTATGGTTTTCGAAAACGTAAGAATAGACATTTTCTAGGGCCATACTAGTGTTGATGCCTGTTGGTTTTAAACCCCTACTGCAAAATTATAGTGTTAATAGTTAACCACAGGGCGACGCTTTACCAATCTACGCGCTGAAAGGAGACCCGTTGTCTAGTTGTGGGATTCCATCAAAGACTCATTGTTTTTAAAAAGTTACCTGATATCTTACTGCAGGTGATAAAATTCAAGGCCTAGCCTTGAATATAATTGCTAATAGACACGTTACCGTTCTCTGAAACCAATTAAGATAAAGATTGTTTCATTGCATACCGTGTTGTACGATCAAAGTTCCGAGCTTACATTTCAAACATATCTGCCGCGTTTCCTTTTATCGATGGTGTTGCCGGAATTATCTTTCTGGGAACTTCTGTGTTATAAAAAGTATCAAATGAACGTTGGTTAAACCAGTACCATCCCACCGCTGGATAGAGGATTGTAGTGTAGGTACTCCATCACAGTTCGCGCTTGGTGGAAATCCAGACTATTGGTCAACGAATTTGTTAATTGGAACTTCTCGAACCAAATATGTTCGATAAGATTTAACGATTATCTGATGAAAACAACCATAAAAGTTACACAAGTTCTTCAGAACGGTTTTGAAGGATATGTTTACTATCTGCATTTGGGAAGCGTAGACTTGACACTTATTTCAAATAAGAAACTCGTGCCCAAAAATAGATTAGTACCGGATCGTAAATTATTTACGTAGTTAAGGGAAACTAGAAATATGCCTCTAGCGATCACTGTCAAAAAACCGAGCTTGATGTTGCCTAACCTGACACATCGTTAGCGATATGTCCGCGAGTCAGAGCTATCAGCATTTCCATGTAAACATACCTGTAGGGTACACTCATGCCCAACGGGCCTCACCTGAGGTGAATGTATTTGCGCGTCCGTGCGGGGGCGCCAAGGTCACAATGGTTTTTTGACACCTCGTATAAATAGTACCGGAGTGAACCATCATGTACCAGCAAGTACTAATTACTTTTTGTGTATTGTTTGCTCACTTAACCGGAAATTATTTGTTTCTAGTTTTGAATGGTCGTTAAGTCTGTCGTAACTATCGACAAGGTTACAGACCTTGCCCAAGGCCCTCTGATTCGTTTGCCATTAGGAAATGAGATGTTTGTTTTGTTTCCAATGTCAAGCTGACATTCAGAATAGTCGAGAAATTATGATTTTCTTAGAAAGTTTTGATTAGCATTCCTTACTTTTAGGTACTCTTTCAAAATGTAAGCAAATTAAGAATAAAACTGAAAAGAAATATTTAATACTATGAATATAAATGTAATTTAGCACTATAATAGAAGTTACTTTATTTCCTAATTATATAGTAGAGTTCTTCGAATTTTCAAATGTTATTCTATTTAACCTAACTTGACTTATACTTAATTATAGAAAATATAATAAACAATTGATAAGATTTAGGTAATATTGATTGCATAATGTACAAAAACTCCACGGACCTACATGAAAAACTCCGTTTTGGAACAATAATAATTGATCGTTTAATGGGTGGTTTTGGCATAATATACTAAGTAGGTCTATTGGTAATTTGAATGGTGTGAAACGCGATATCTTCTCCGGGTTGGTGGGTACGCGGAATAATGATTGATGGATTCCTTCATCAAAGAGTTCGCTGACCCGCCACGTTTCCACGCAAACGCTTGTGAATACATTTGTGACGAATAAAGTTTTAATTTATCTCACATTATGCAAGAAATATGAAACATTTTGGTCGATGTGTGCCGAACTAGTTCATTTAATCTTGCCTTTAAAGCTGTCGGCGAAATTTTGTTTCCGAAATTAGCATTTTAAGCGGATCAACTTGATAGTTTGACGACCGGGATTTGGTTTTAGAATAATATTACTTAATCAAAGCCCCACGAGCAGCTGCCACTCGCAGCAACTCGCACTAGAAAGGGTCCAATTTTCATTGTGAAAGCGTTTAGATTTGGCAACCCTTTGTATTTGTAATCTAATGGTTGGCCTAGCCCCTTCATTTCACGGGTGCATTACGACCAGTCAATATATTATTGAATACGACGCTAATAATAATGCAACAACGCCTTGGAACGTTAGAAGCGTGAAATCATTAACCGAGCACTTAAATAAATTGTTTTTCTGGTTCCTTTTCCTACATTTTATTAGCGACTGTTGAGCTTGTTAATAATGACAAATAATCATTATTCTATCTGTCTGACCTCTTTAGGTTCATCGACTTGGTTGACACTAGCTTGTAGTCATGACGTTCATATCCAAATTCAATTCGCTAAATCAGTATTGTATACCTACGACACGTGGATTCATCCAATTTCGAATATTACCAAGTAACTGCGTAACGCCGCACCCGCTGTCTTGAGTGTAATATTGCGTCTTGTACTTTTAATTTATTCATATTATTGATATAATTTTATTACGTTTTATTTTGATACTTTTTTATCTACAATGGATTGAACGCGGCGCTCTCGAGCTAAAATATTAACGTATGGCCTATATCATCTAGTTCAATTATATACGATTGTTTCTATGTTTGTCAATTAGTAAGTCAGTAAAAGCTAAAACTAAAAGTGTAAAGTCAACCGAGATGGTGAATGTTTTTCTTAACGCGTTCATTGTGTAGCTAGGGCTAGGAAGGCATTGGGCGGATATGCGGTCGAGCGCTCGTCTCGGTCGGCTGCGCCCGCACTGCCATCGCTTGTTACTCTATTATCCTCGCCGTAACCACCGTGAGATGCACTATCTTGATATTCTTGATACAAATCACTCGGGTTTCAATTTCTTCAACGAACCGAGACGTAGGACAAATTGTAACAGGTTTAAGACGCGATGGTGGGGAATTTGAATCTGTCAGTCTGTTGCTCTTTATCGTTTTTAGTACACTATTTGTTAACTTTTTGTTATTGTACACGTTTTTCGTTACGTTTACCTACTGCGATCATCTCGCTTACTCTCTTGATAGAAATCACTCAGGTGTCAGTTTCTTTGAATTGTTTATACAAACCAATAGATAAACTTATTTATGCCGTTACTGTCTATTTACGATAATATATGTGGATATGTAGATATAATGCCAGATTAAACTTGATGTTCTAATCGTGGAAATATCTAAAACTGTTCGAATGTCCAGTCAATTGCGGATATATTTTTGGCCGTCTTAATTTATTTATAGAAGTCTATTGATTTAGCCAGAGAATTACAGTGATTGATTATAAATACCTGCCAGCTTAGAGTAACGTGCATTATGAAGACCTAGAACAACAATCTTTTGGCTTTGTGCTTCCTAATGATACCATTTATCTTCTCGAAGGCATCTGTTGTATCACAAGGCGCGATTGAACAGACTAATTTGTTGATTGTGGGTTTCTATTGCTGCGTCCCGGATCTTTGGAGCAATGATCTAAATCGAGATATCATAACGGTTGATTCTTTGCTAAAAGCATAAGCTCCATTGTTGTATTTTTTGTGATGTAAGGGTCATGCTTCATTGTCGCTTAGTCTCGGCTTGTTAAAAGTTGTTGTGTCATACACATGAACGTGGCAACTATAAAAAACAGGTAATATTTATATCAACATTTATATGAAATCAAAATAGTGATAATTATCGAAATATCATTTCGTATGTGGATGAAACGATTACCGATATGCTGTTAGACATATTTGGATTGAATTGATGAGGATGATAGATAAATATCTTTACTTTTATATCAAAAGATATATATGTTAGTCGATAAACGAGATATTATACCCGTATATAAAATAGTTATTACTACCTAATTACTAAATGATTGAATTTTTTGCTAAACTATTTTAGTCATGGCCTTAATAGCGTAGCGCAGAAATTGAGTAGTTCATATTAATATACTGAATATTTAATTGCAATGAGCCGGATAAAGATGATACCAGGCATAGACCCTTAATGCACAAAGTAAACATTGTAGAACAAACGCGGAGTTCGGGCGATGATCTTATATCTGTTGGCCGGTTGGGTTCACTGTATACGTGTGCATATTTAGCGTCGAGGCAAGTAAAACCTGTTGGTTTTTGACTCCGAAAAGTCATCCAGTTTCTAAAAGGCTACTTGTTAGATATTAGGCGACTTAACGTTAAGCTGATAATAAAACTGGATTCATTTGTATCTTAATATTTGGAGTAACGGATCCGACCCACGTGATAGATACGAAATGTCAAGTTAATAATGCCTAGAATGCGTCAAATGTGACTTTATCAAGTTATAACTGTCCTACTAAAGGTTGACATCAAATCCAAATATCATGTGTTGAAATTAAAAATGAATATTACTACTATCACTGTTCATTAGAACCAATGACGTAGTAATATAATAATAGGAACAGTATTTAAGTGTCTGTAGATTTTATTTATTCAAATATTTTACTTTAATACTAAAAACTTCTCAATTAATGCGCCGCATCTCCATTTCAAAGTTACACTCTTTGCCCCTTAACGCACCTACCCTCATTTTTGACTACCCTCTTTTTTATTTATTATAGCCAAGTTATTCGTATCCTCTGGTTGTACGAATAAAATATCATTATAGAAAACATCCCATATTATTCAGACACTTATCGAACAAGTATAGATCGTATGTGAACTATTTAAAGAATATTGCCATTTAAGTTCTTGCTTCACCTTTAACGACAGGAAATAAGATATGAATGTAAGTACACAGTTTTAAACATGGCGCCGTATCGTAACGATATCTGTATTGGAGATTCGAATCCTTGTCGTACGCCCACACACGTTAGTCCCGAGTCTAATGTACCATCCACGTTCTGCCCACACCTGAGCTAAGTGAAGTATTGCCTTAACTCATGAAGTGATATTACGTTGCTAAGAGGTATAGAATATTGTTTTTTGTTTTTATATTATAAAGAGGTAACGTCTACCTAACGTGTACCATAAATAAGTAGGTTTATACGCTCGTCAGCATGAAATACTTTTGGTACAGGTGGCGAGGTGCCTTTTCATAGTATCTATCGATTATTGAATCGAATGGAACAATCGAAATATCTTTATCTAACTTGTAAGATTTGTATGGTATGTTTGCCTATTGTTTCTGTTTTATCGTTTACCTTGCGTTCTAGTTTAAAGGGTGTGGTGCTAAGGGACATACCTATTTTAAGCGTTGCAACCGTTCTCTGGGGAAGTATCACACCTGTGATGGACTTAAGATAGGTTTCTGTTCTAATGGACTGTGTCTAAAGTATAGGGGTTAAGGTGTACGTAAGGATCTAATATTAGACTGACTCTAGGCTTATTTATTACTAATCAAGATTTATGCAAATTTGCATGTCTGAGGGATATATTTTTCAAAAAGCTCACAGTAGATGATTGATGATTGATAAAAGATGCATAAAGAAATTCCACATCATTTATGAATTGACTAGGCAAGCCTTCAGAAAGACAGCTGCTTTCTAGTTAGCTGAGAGGCCGTAAATAAGGAAAAAGCTTATAAATATTTTACTACGACGTAAAATATAGCCATTAATTCTCAACTCCCATACATAAAAAGGGAACTTTATCAAGCCAGTCTGCTATGTATAAGTGGAAATATAAATAACATGAATATATTAAGTCACGAAGATATTGCAAGCGTAGTTGTGTTGCTACTTGTCAATAGGATCGTTTCCTGTTCGAATCCCAGCATAGGCAAATGTGTCAAATAAAATAATTTTTCAAAACATCTGCAAATACATAAATAAATATTTTTGTATTTCGTCGTAAATAATACTTGGTACGTCGTAAATAAGAAACGTTATCTAAAACTTCTAGCACTAATTAACTGTATGTGGTTGCGTTAGGTTAAAAACAAGCGTACTCCTTTTGTAGATTTAATCAAATTCACAACTTAAATTCCAAAAGTAAGGCGTAAGGAGGCTTACTTAAGAGAGCAATGGCCGATGCTTATGAGTAATGGAGTTTGTTCTCACAGTTACACTCGGTAATTGTTTCGTATGCGCAAATGCTTATTAAAACTAACCCAGGTGCCCATTACTTATAAAGTGGACG
The DNA here is from genome assembly GCA_018249875.1 of Cecropterus toxeus. Classification (NCBI taxonomy): domain Eukaryota; kingdom Metazoa; phylum Arthropoda; class Insecta; order Lepidoptera; family Hesperiidae; genus Cecropterus; species Cecropterus toxeus. Next base: position 16,123 of record DWNE01000494.1, on the reverse strand, counting down.
TTAGATGCTACACCTGCCGACTCGTGCACATCTGCAATGCAAAACCATTTCCGCTTCGTGAAAGAACTAGGAAAATTCTAGTTCGTTTAAATGGGAAGTTTGTTTCGTGTAATTAAATAAATGAGTATAATAAATACACGGTTGTGTTCCTCAGCCCATCATAGGATAGGCCTGTTTGTCCATGTAGTACCGGTACCAAAATAGGGCTACGGTATCTCCTGTCGTAAGAGGCGACGTCCAGCCACGCGACCCCGGCAAGGACGGAGGCATGTGTGGTCGCATGCCATCGTAAAAACAGAAGATACGGTGAGCGCTAATGCTCACCGGGAAGGAGAAAGGCTAGAAAGGGAACTCCGGTTGCGTTCCGTTGGAGATCCCGGAGTCCCCCACACAACGTTGAAGACTGCCACCACAAAAAAAGGATAGGTCTGCTGGTCGAAGGCTCTTCTAGAATTGGATTTTTTTGCTGTATTACCGGTGTTTGCTACTTCCTGCCGCCTATATATCTAAAACGATTGTAATATTAAAAATTAAAATTGTAATATTAAACTTAGCTTATTAATACTCATTTATTAGTCAATGATTCCATTTTTAATATAAAAGATAAAGTTATCAGTGATACAATTTTTGGTTGATTTATTTTCAGCAATATATACGAGTACATTTGGTAGCAATTTACCGTCAACAGAATTTATTGTATAAACAAATTACAACCTTCAAAAATCTAGTCGTTACGTGACACATGAATCAAACCGACAAAATCTAAGTTGGCCAGCGTAATGAACCATTCAGAATGAAAATTTATGGCTTTAGTGAGAGACTTGTGATCTAGTATGCACGCATGCGCGCGCTTACACACACAGTAATACACTCCATTACTGTGTGTGTAAGCGCGCGCATGCGTGTATGCGTGCATGTGTACGCGCGTGCTTGCATATACTTACATAAGTGTGTGTGTGCGCGCACGTGCGTGCGTGTGCGTGCATGCGTGCGTGTAGTGGAAGCATGCAGTCTGCTTAGGTTTAGTTTTCACTGCGGCATGGCTGAAAGCAAAAATGTTGATACAACTGATCCTCAAAAGAGAAATTTTATCTGAAGTCAACTATACCCATAGGTATATCTACTATACCTTTATATCTGTGCAGTAAGTTGTAACAGTATCTGCTTATCACTATTCATACTAAACACAACGCCTTACAACACTTCAAAAGATGACGTCTTTTTATATTTATTCGCAATGTACATGTCTACTTCATTTTATTAGTAGGCGTAGATAAATCATGGTAGACGTGGGAGGGTATTAATTATTCGTTTAGTAAAAAGGATATTAATCTCTTAAGATGTTCTGCGTGTATGTAGAATGAGGCAATTAGACGTAAACGATATCGTAAAAGATTATATATGGCTCAGCTTAAATTAATTGAGACCTGTCTACAATTCACATCGAGGCCATTTAAAAAAAACTTCCTACTCATCATGCTCGGCTCTAATGAGGTAAATATTCGAACATCAAAGAAAATATTTCTTGCAAAAAGTAATGGCCGCTGGGACAAAAACACGCCGGCTTGTTCGCGAATTTATCAACACAATGCCACCCAATCATTTGAATGTCTTTGTGTAAATAATACGGAATCACTTACGTAGTCTTAGATCCTAGTAATAGTTGATGCTAGGATATATTGCGACAGCTTACATTAATTAGAGTACATAGATCAAAACATTTTCAAAATCGTCAGATCGTTAATTCGCAAAATCGCGTTGATATTACCTAGTCCATTTTGTAGTTAGACCAACTATTATTGAAATTTAAAATTACAGCAACTGGCACTAAACCAACAAGCCATTTAATAGTAAATAAGTGCAATTTGAAAGGACTGTTTACCTATTTACCAATAACATTCGCGTGATTTCAGTGTGCATTTGAAGCATTACTGATAATTCAGTTCGCTTGGCCTTGATCGCTGTACACCGCTGCATGGCGCATTGGCATTCACCTTATCGTATGTTGAACTGTTCTATATCGTGCCGGCCACAGATGGGCCTAAATTCAGAGCTGTTATTATACGCCGCCACGTATAAATATCGTGGATGTATTTTTAAAACACCGTCCGAGCGTACATCTCAAATCGGACGAATAATACCTATGTGTTTGCTAGCTTTAAATACATTCGTGACGAACACATTCCTGATGGCAGCAGGCATGGTCGAGTGTGCATGTGTGTGTGGCTTGATATACGAGGCAGTAGTCAAGGTCGACAGTGTCATTGTACGAGCGAGCCTGACGCGGATTCACACACTGACACAAACTTGCATGCTTTGTATGTAGTTGAGCTATTGAAGTAATCTTATCATATAGGTCACCTTACTTTGTAGATCATAAATACACAGAGTGCATGTATCTATATACCGAGTATGAACGGCTCTGAGTGCTTTCAACAGATATTTCTGTGCGCTCAGAATTTTAAATACCTTTAAAATATTCTTAACTAAGCCTTTTAAAATCTTTTTGCGGAATTTATCTAAGCTGTCTAAAATTACTGTAATCGAGTAATCGAATTTCATATTGATAATGTCGGTTTTGACGAGAGAATAAAATAAAGCAATGTAGGTATAATTTTTGTACTGTGATTCACACTTCGTTTCACCTGATTAAATAATATTACGGTGCGACATTTTACAAATGCAATTATATAAAGTACCTAATGTTAGTTGAAATACGTAATTAATGTCTGCCGACTCTAAAATATTAAATAATTGTATCTCTACCTATGCATTTAAATGAATATCGAATCGACTTCAAACATTTCCTACCTATTCCATGTAGGTACCTACAAGTATACAAATAAATAATTAAATACATTGCAAAGTTCTTAACCTTTGCCATATTCATATATAAATAAATAATTTAATAACTTGCAAATTTTTTAAACTTTTCCGTCATATGTAAAAAAAGTCTAGGATATTTTCATTAAAAATACGATAAGAGATGAATATTATATTATTTGAACACTGTTATTCTATTTCACATTCTTCAATTTCATTTTATTTCAAAATTAGAAGTCAGTTTCATTCGGAATACGAATGTGAGCAGTATTACAATTCACAATGGGTGCTGCTATCAGAGATCCACATTAGGTTAATTGCTAGAGTCACGACAAGCGGCATGTCGCTACTGCATGCACGGCGTTGGAAATCCCATCTAGAGATAGGTTAGGTACCTATTTTACTTTGTATGACTATCGTTGCGTTTCAAATTCAAACTTTTCTACTTTAGAAAAACGTGCAATATTGCACAGACTCGTTCTTGAATTAAAATGAACTTTGTAGAAATAAAATATTATTTCGCTCCCCAAATAAGTCTTGAAACCATCGGAAGAATTTATAACGAGCTAAAAATATACTTTCATTTTATCTCCTAACTTTTATGTCAGTCGGTTTATATTTTGCTGTCATAATTCAAACGCGAACTGCATCTTTGAACATCGTTATTGCATTTCTGGCAAACGCTCTGTAACTTCCCCACGGAATGTTTGATGTGCCAGAAATAGAGCATAGTTAAACGCGAACACATCAATGGTTGGGCGAGGCCCGTCGCGGCCGCGGCGTGCAGTCGATTGACGCAAACAGCGTCAGTTGTTTACAGTACTACCGCCTCAGGTTATTTACATCGGGGTCACAGACACGCCGAAGGAGACCGAGGTTCAATCGATATAATTTATCTAACCTGCAGCTAGTAGCGCCGCAAGCGAACGGCCGCCGTCGCCCCACCGTCCGCAAAACGCGACAATGACCCCCTTTGACATTACGAGGTCGTTTATGCAACGATTGCGAATAAGCAGCCGGTGGGTGTCGACTAGAGGATTCGGAGTAGATTAAACGGACAAGGTCGCTGAGTTTACGCGTTACGAAAACAACCTTTGTTTCTATGTTACTTATAATTTGACACTTGCTCGCGTCGTCGTTGTCGATTTTCGTTATCGTGGAACGAAATGCCGGTTTTATCTGGCATGAAGGTGCGTGATCGTACCACGCTATCAGTGTCACATTTGCCGGGGTCAATGCTCCTGACTCCACGTGGCCGCTTATGCAACACATATTCTCGCGGTGCTGACATTCGTCGTTGAAAGCAAGTGCGAACTGTTATAATAAACCCGCGTGAGCCCGGAGATATGGAAGTCACTTAGCATTAGCTTTATCAGATAAATTCTGTAAAGATAGCTGAGGTAGACATTCGTAGTGAAAGTGAACTCGCATGTGCTATGAAATACTAGAGAACTGGCTGCGGCATTCAACTCGTTGCTGATTTAATCGTAATTATTTGCAACTTCTCGCTGAGCGAATAGTACACAATCTCTAACAAAGTCTAAAGATATGTATCCGCACATTAATCTGCCGCTTCGTTCACTTGCTCGGTTAGTACTACAATCCGTCACTCCATATCTGAATGTCGCTGCATTGATTAGGTTGCTTTATGGCTTTGTCAATGTGGCCGGCCTTAACAAGCACCATTGTCTCAAAGTGGGAGCATAGAAGCGATTTCTGTAAAGCCCATGTCCATTATAAAATCTGCTAAAGTCTAACGAGAGCCATTACGTGCGCTATCTCATTAGTTTTGATCTCTTGAATGCTAATTCTGGTTCGAACTGGAGCTTAATTGTTTTTATAAGGCAGATTCAAATCGTGGAGCGAGTTTAAAAACGTTCGTGTCGTATTCCACGGCGGGTTTAAAAAGTAAAACATTAAGAAGATGGATGTTTGCAGCATATCTATTTATATCTGGTCCGGCCATAAACAGCCTGCCTGGAACCGGTCAACCCGGCTCGGTGGAATGCTCTTGCTCTCGCTAACTACGCCGGCTATCACTGCTTCACTGGCCGAGAACGATTGCAAATGTGCCAACAATGTATTTGTTTCAGCGGCTCACAATAAAACTCACTTACAGCCTCGCATTCCATTATATTCTAGTCTTGTACCTTCTACGTTCGTTATTGAAACAGAAATTTTAATCATCATACAACGTGTGCACAGACAATAAAATGCCATGCTCTTTACATATGTACATATCGAGTACTTGTCAGTATGGCATTTTATTTAACTAAAAACAGGTTAATGGCAATTATCTGCGGTAAACGTAAATAGTTCTGCTCAGTTATTTGATTTATGATATAATTTATGTTTTAAGTGACAGTCTAAAAGTTCAACTGCAGCTGGAACATAATTTATTATGTTTTTGTATGCTTCTTTTTGTCTCGGATCAAAATAATGTAGGCATTCCTTGAACAGCCGATGTATTCTTCCGCGATGCCCACGCATGCAGATATCTTCTTTACTTTTAAATGTGCCTATAATGAAACATAAATATCATAATCATGACAGTGTAATTTATTCTGCCCACAATCAGTTCTATAGTAAGTCTTCAACATTTTGTAATTAAGTTGCATTGACGTATTAAAATTTATTTTTATAGGAGGTACTTTATGGACAAATACCTTAAATGACGTAACTTAGAAACGTAAAAAAGTCGTGTACACTTAATAAAATGATAATAAAGTAGGTTACCAACCTGCATTCACCATTTATCCCTGTGTGTATAAAGCGTATATTTGATTAACACAATCGAAGGCTACACATACACCGAAGACTTCTGAACTGTAAAAGTAACAACTAAACAAACTTTTCCTTCGCCGTGTGTGATGTAACAAGCCTTAACAGTCGACGTGTGATCGGACGAACAATGAATTCGATACCAATTGAATTTTCTCCTTAGAGATTTCCCTCTGTTCGAACAAATTAAGTTGCAAGAACGTGTAGGAAAGTGAGAAACAATCGTTACCGTTCAATTCGAGCGAGCGTTCAATCTAGATACGCTTAATTTCAAGTATGTGAGAACATTTTAGGTAGGGATAATTTAATGGGGAACGCAGGAAGTGATTAACAGTACTTGGCTGCACTACTGTCGGCGAGTAGCGAAAGTCACTTAACGAATAGATGATATACATTAAATCAAGGCATATTCTTTCCCAAAAGTTGTTAATTATTTCCGTATAAGAGAAATTTCTTTTTAACAATGTCTTTACTATTAGCTTAAGCTCTTACCACAATCGAAGGTTGCCTAAAGTTTATTTAACTACACTGCCTGCTGAAGTTGGCGGAAGAAGCGAATAATGTAGTTTTTATGACTTATCAAAAGCGAATCATTGTTTCCTAAGACTGCGTTCTTGAACTTCGACGTCTTTTTGGTGCTATGTCCGTCGATTTATTAAGCGGATTTATGTTGCTATATAAGCTATTTAAAGTAATATCTAAGCTTCTAGTAAATACCATTACAGTCCAAGCATAACGTCGCGTCGTAATGAAAATTACACTTCGTAAGCGAGAGTCGTTCAGTGAGACCGTTTATAAACTAGGCAGATTTCTTAAGCAGAGAGAGTAACACGACACATTTAATGAGAACAGTGTATTAACATTTCTACATGCAATTTCAGTTTTATGGCGTTGTATTTCACATTTAGTTAGTTTTTCAGCCAAGACATGATTTATTTTAATGTATAGTAATTGTAAAAAACTGCACTAAATTCGCTAAAGTACTTACCTACTAATTCAGCGATTTTAATACATTAATATACCACCAATGTTTTAAAGTATTGGAGAATATGTTAAATTTCACAGTTTTATTATAATTAACGGATAAAAGAACTGGATACTAAAATGGTTGATGTGAACCTCGCTGTCAATAGAACACAAACTTAGCTGATTCCAACAGTAATGGCGGTGAATGGAGGGTGGCAATGGTGGGGTGGGTTCCGCGCCGCGTCATCTTCGCCCATCCATCAATCTGACAGCGCCGATTATTGTTGCTACCACCGTGCACAGCTTTCACTAAAACGTGTGGGCTCGAAAGGATTGTTAAACCCATATTTCATTGCTAAAAATATTCGCGTCATTATGATTTACCGCCTAAATATTTTGCGGGATGTATCCCGTAACCGTTTTCCATTTAACGTCTGAATGGCCAAGCCTGAAACCTAGTTGATACGTACCTGGAGCGATATTTATAGAAGTTAATGCTCTGCTCCCTGTTGAAAGGAACTGTGTGGGTTGTTTCCCATTGGAAGTATTAAAATCTGAACGCTCATTATCTGCGCTTAACTATCCCATCAGCTAATGGGTCTGCCAAAATGAGAGGAGCTTGAGTCATAGTATACATAGAAAGTGTGAATTTGGTTACACAGACATCTGAATGATGAATTTAGATTTCTGTTCCAGATCTGGGTGTTTGTATGTTTGTCTTCGTATGTCCATGGAACCCAGGACGCAGTAGAAAATCTAAATGAGGGACTATGATTGTAGAATGGGTTATTTTTGGGCGGTGTTTAACTGCCAGTGAATTTTAAATGGTTTAACAAAAAAAATGTGTAACTATTGAAAATTAACTGGTAAACAATACTTTCTCTGTTAACGAATTAAAAATCTAAATGGTTCTTAAACTCTCTCCATTTCGAAAAATGTGTATAGCTAAGTAAAATTCATTCTGTGGAGTGGAGGGCGGACGACCTTCCGTCGAACGTGGGCGAGCCCATGACACAGTTCACGAGATGCCACCACGAACGATTATTTCTGTCACACCGTTTCCACGTAAACATACGGCTACAATGTCGCACCTCAGTGTTGCCAACTCATTTGACGATTCCCCTTAAATTATGAAACGGATTAATAAATTTAATCTATTTGAAATTTTTAACTCGGAGCTGTTTAGAATGTGATATTGTTCTGCACTGCGTAAGTGCTGCCTTAAATCCATTTCACCTAGGTTATTTTAATGAAAAATACGCTTAAATTTAGTTTGATTGTTTCGGTATTTAAATTCAAATTAAAATTTACCAATTTATACTTCAAAATAATTCTAAAAGTTCTATGTATATGTAACCCTCTAAAATCACTTAATTTAAATTTTCACTTACTTAAGAGGGAAATTTATTTTGTTGGTTACTCTGCCTTGCGTTATTTTAGGTGTCTAAAAGCAGGCAAATCCTAGCTGGTTTAACAAAGTTGCCAATAGGAACTCGGGTTCCGAGGTCGTTCATTTAAACAATGCGCCATAAAAATATTATTTGCTGTTTCCATCAACCCGACCGCATGAACGACTAGACTGCAAGACCGGTACTATATGTTTATTTTTGATAGCCCAACCGATACATTCCATATTACACTGTAAGTTTAAAATGGCCGCAATTTACATTTGAATTGCTTTATAAGCTATACTATTGAAAACATTCATATAACGGCTGATCAGCCGGTTGATCATTACGGTTTTAAATTTACACATTGATTGAGCTTTTATATATGTGCCTTATTCATAAACGCTTAATACAAGTGTTTATGTTATGACACGCTAGCCTCGTCTTCTCGACATAAAATCATTTCATTTAACAAATTATAAAATGTTTCATAACTGAGACTAAAAATAAAAATGAATGTGAGGGAAATATTTAGCGTGGATAAAAACGAAGGAAATGATAAGATGATAAATGAGCTACCATTCACAAAATGTATAAAATTAAAAAATATTACTCAATTTCACGCTATTAAATACCGGAACGTATATGGAAATTTGACCAACCCTTTTTCATGTTGACGATCAGAACTTGTATATCGTTATCGTCGTGTGAGTGATAAATATATTTTTCCATTGCCTCTCAGTAGGATGTCATTTATAAAGTTTTTGCTCGTTACCGAGGTCTGGTCACGCGGCTAAGAGGCCCTGTCGGTGCGATCACTTCACGCCACAGGCACTAAAAACACTACAATGTGTACAACCAGTATTTTATTTTAAATATAACCTCCTACTAAGTACTCTATATGATAAGTGACATTTATGCAAAGGAAAATTATTCTTGACGGTCACGTTAACGCATTAAAAGTTTTAAGACTTTTTTATCAAACATTTTTTTATGTTTGCTACTATTCGTTTCAGCCTTTGCTAAGCCCGGTTTAGCCAGGACCAGAGACTGTAATCTTTAAAAAAACCGTTTTACTCCCAATTTATAACAGGTATTTCCAAATCGAGTTCATAGTAAGTTGAACCCGTCCGCCTTTAGCAATAGAATGGTTTCTTACCTCATTACTAGATTCCATCCCTCTTTGTTTTTAGTAGGAGTCCGACTGATTCAATTGCACCCGTACATTTCTTGATAAAAAATAAAAGAAAAAAAAAACAATAAAAATACCGACCGTAAGAATATGACCACGAAAATTCACTATTACGCAAGCAATATTGATACACTTTTTAAATCTTTACGGATATCTAATCAGGGCGGTTGTTTGGTGTGAAATTCGTCGAAAACAAAGGTTTTCTTTGTCATTCGTTGATAAGCGTTTCGTGGCGGCTTATCTCGTCCGATACCCGGTCAGTGAACCCCGCGTTCCCGGATGGCTTGGCACATTAAACTACAAACATCGTGATTTCGTAGGTCACACAAACAATTAACCTTCTTACGACAGAGGGTCGGTGTGGGTGTTATTTTTAAAACTTGTTATGCTGGCCAAAAAGTAGGGCCTTGTATAGTGCATGTACAAAGACCTTAATTTTTGGATTTGGATTGTGACTGAGTTATTGACGCATATTCAGGGCTTTTACCTACCTATTACCTGCTTTTACCTATCGTTCTGTAGGGTCTATAATTGTTGTTATCCCTTTGGAATACTAGAATTTTTTTTATTTATAATCAAGCCTAGCTCCACTTCGCAGTACAATAATGCTATGCACATTCGTATGATCGTCTATTTTTAACATTTCAAATCCCTGAGTTGATGTTTACATCGAGAACAATCTAGAACAGTAATCATTTCAAGTGTAATAATACTTATCACTAGTGTTATACTATAATTATATTTAATAAAGAATTAGTACGAAATTATGTAATTTGTTCGTACGGCATAATATTCCATCGATTACTTCATCTCAATTTATTATTTCTGTCTCAATCTGCTGCGCCGTGTCGTCTCTCGACCTACTTTAACAGTGCTCAATTTTCCTCCTTTACATGACCTGTATTTTCCTGTAAATACGATGTTAATGACCTAAAAACGTAACTAGTTGTGACTTAATTTGCTGGTTGAATAACCTGTTTATGGTTTAATTATGTGTGGACAAAATTGTTTATTTAGCACTAGCGACATGCTCCGGCTTCGCACGGGTACTAAATATACTACAGAATGTCTTCACAGCTTTTTTTTGTAATAAGACATTTGTTTTTTATATACATCACATTATAAACCTCTTAAATAATAAGTGTTTCTCTATTAGATTATGCATTTATTATACATATAAACTCTTGAATCACCGTATCTATTAAAAAAACAACAACCAAAATCAGTTGCGTATTTCTAAAGGTCTAAGCATACATAGGGACAGAGAAACAGCGGGAAGCTACTTCTTTATACTATGTAGTGATTTATTCTGTGAGGAAATCTCAGTTAACTTGGTTAGCGCCTTGAAAACAGATTGTTACCAAGTGTCTTTGTAAAACACGTTATCAGGTTAAGAACAAGTCGTTGACCTACTTGGTAGTGAGCGGGTCTTAATTAGCCCTTTATGACGACCGCTAAACGGACGATAACTTGGCTGACGTCACTTTGACATGCCTTGACCCAGTTTCTCGATCTGTACAACAATTCCACGGAATAAGGTTAATTGAATATGTTTTTCATAACTAAACGATCGATAGTACTACTAAGTCTAAGACATTTATGGAGACCAGGTGTCAGGTCTTTTTAACTACTTCTAAATCTAATTATAATTCGTTCGGTCTTTTTGGATATGACGAGCTACTTAGTAGAATCGATAATAATTATGATTATACGATGCATGACTCAGCCTACATAAGGTCCAAATATTAAGTAAGGAGTTGGGAACTGTCTCAAAGATTTACATGTCATCGATTTTGTTTACTGAACTGCAGCTCAATTACTGTGATATTTCAAGTGATTTACAACTAAAGCTTCGCGCACCTAAATTACTAACGTTTTTAATATGTACAAATTTAGTGAACATTTAAAAAGTTGTTTACTTACTGGGTATGTGCCAGTTTTGTAAGTGGTATAATAGTCTTCCGTTTTGTACATTAATGTTAATAAGATTGAGCTGTAATCTTACAAATTATAGCATAGTACCCACGTGTTAATTAAAAGAAATTCAAAATTCTGACAAAACTCAGTGGCCTGCTTGTAATCGGTATCACACCCGTGATGGTGGCAACGTTTCTCGGAGAGTTGAGCTAGAGGTCGTTGTTTACAGGGCAAGGGCACCGATAGAGCGCAGCATCTATCTATAAATGTATGATTTATTGTTACATTAGGTTTATCTGTTGCAACACGTACGTTATCGGTGCAGCTGTCTGGCATACATTCGGCTGTTTAGTTTTAGTGAGGAATCCAGGCGGCATTAATTCTAATTATATCTCCCTCCCTTTTCTATTTACTTACCCATTCCGATGTTTACTTGAAAAGGCGCGTCGGAGCGTGGGTGCATACGTCGGTTATACTAAATTAGGGAGAAGACAAGGATAAAAAATCGTGTTACTATTTTGTTCGTGAGGAATGAAAGAGATGGACTCAAAGTCAATAGTGCGGGGAATAGTGCGGTATCCATTACGTTCACCTATGTACATTTTACGTTTTGGAGTATGTTTACATCGATGTCCACTTTCTAGTTTCGGCAATGACGAAATCAATGTAGAAACGTGTTTTAAAGCTCATAAATATTTAGTTAAATGAACTAAAAAAACACACTTTTATCACCCACTAAGAGTTATATCTTAAGTTACATTACTTACGGCACGAATATTTTAACTTTTTTGCGAAGTAAAGGCAAAAATTACTTCTAGCTACTAAAAAGTGCCAACAACTATCTTCCTGACCCCATTATCACGCCTTGTTACTGTATTTTATAATATGGAAGTAGCAAACGAACATGCTGTTCATCTGATGGTAAGTAGCCACTGCTGCCCATGGATATTTGTAATCAACCCCAGATAGGATCAGTCTTAGGGTTAGAAGTTTGCCACAGACGCGTTGCTACCCCTGAGGACTAAGTTGGAACGCCTTGTAAAGTATATCTCTTACCACACCCTTTAGACCAGAACACAGCAATGTATAACACTGCTGCCATTAGACAAAAATAGATGGTGTTTTCGGAGTCGAATCACAAAGAGTTCTACTTTACCACCTTTATTAAACTCGTCTAAATAAATCATATAAGTCCAAATACGAGTAGTCCCAAGAGCCACTGTAAAGTCCTATCACCTACCTCCAGACTATATCGTCAGATTAAATCCAAGATACTCAATTTTTCTATTGTCATCTAATCTACATATACATGGAAGTTTCATTTCGATACGACAATTAGAAGTAGGTAAAAATTGAGGTACAATATGTTATTACATTGTTAGTTACTATTGGAGTGTTTTTATTAGTGTTTTCCTAATAATAAACATTCCGTACCAATTCTACACTCAAACCTATTTAAGTTACTTTTATTCACAATTTCATCAATCAAATTTCATTCGTTCATACAAAATATACTTGCATGGCATGTTATTGTCCAATTAAATTGTATAACTATTTTACTTTAAAATACTAAGTTTAAATTTGTTCTAAAGTTAAAAATATCGTTGCTTTTATTCTAAAACTTAGTTCCCATACACTATATCTCGTTAATGCATGTGTTTTTGTATTCCGCCGTAATTCGGGCATGTGTGTTCCGGATGCGATGCATACGGATCCGCCGGATGGAAACACTTCCACGTGTGACGTACACTTCTATTTTCAAATCCCCTCTCGTTAAAAAGATTTACTATCATTCCTCTCGTCCAAAGCACTAGATGTATCAACATCTAGTGCTTTGGACGAGAGGAATGATCTTTGTTTGTGTTACGTAAAGATTTCAATATCATTTTTTTCTACTATCGAGGAGTTAATAAAAATAGGTTTTAATCTTTTGGGCTTCTTGAATACACTGTTGTACTGTATAAAATTGAAATAGAAAAGTGTCTTTAAAATCAATTGGAATATGCTCCTTCCGATGGATTCGAAGGAATTGAAAGATCGGAAGGAACGGCTTGAGCACCGATTCGATGATAGTGAATATCGATAAAACTCAATAAATTTCATCTTGCTGGCTCTTTAGACATTAACGTTGAGAAAAAAAGGAAAATCTTAATTATTCCATCAAATGGCCGTCGAACGTCACCGAGTTTCCACGATAGCGTGTGACGTGAAAATGGCGATTTTCACCGCGGCGCGATTTCTATTTCAATCCAATTTTCCCGGCGCGCGGAGAAACCGATCGCTCCAGTTGCGCTCGCTCGGCCCACATCTCTTGCTAGAAAGTATTGTAGAAAGTAATATTGTGAGCCGATCTCCGCCCAACCGATGCAATCACGTGTAGCTTTTTTTATGCATCACTTTTTGCGAACGCAAACACCAGATAAACGATGACTTTACCAGATTCCATTCGATTTTTATTGACTCCAATTAGGGATTGCGTATTTGTTTCTTGTTCCAATTTTTTAGTTACGTTGTTTCCCGCTTTGCGTCCGATATATCTCTTGTAAATCACAAGATTGCTAGAAATTATACGAAGACTCCGCACTTTTGTTGGCAGCTGCATTAAATTTACTTTTTTAGGCTGGGCATTTGTGAACTGTAAACGTTGTAAAGTATGTACATTATTATTTACTTACATAAAATAAAAATGATATATATCTAATGGTAATGGTATCCTGATATATTTCCAGTAGTTTTGTTAACTGAAATTTGATCAAAAGTAAGGACAATGTATCACTATGTCATAGCTACGGTGCCACATGCCCCTGTTTATACCTAATTAATATACGGAGAGCCGTGTCACAGAACGTTACGCTTACTTTCGCTGCCGAATTTCAATTGCGCGTGCGCCGTAGGCTTGTGCAATACCTAAGTTTGGGCAACTTTCACTAGTAGGCGCTTACGCGGCCCGCCTGCGAAATGATTGCGTCGCCTCTGAGGTCACAGTGAAAGTCTACTTATTGTTCAATCGCTACATGCGTTGAATGATTTTTGGGACAGTCAGACGATCAGCCAGGTCATTTGATGGTGATTCGACTTTGGACTTCCGTAATTTGGTCTAGAACCAGAGTTGTACAATATGCCTATTTGTTTCGGTAGTAAATGGAGAAATACTACTGCGTAAATACATAAGTCGCATACCTACATCTCGTCGAAAAAGGGAGATTATAAATGCCATTGTGATTTTTATAAGTTTTAATTTGCCACGTGTCAATTGCGAACCTAAGACAAAGCAAAAGTCTCTATATATGTGACGATCCATTAAGTCTTAAGCCACAGCCCAAGTCTACCGGTATATGGTCGCTTCGCTTATTATACCAGGGACTACAAAGAACAAACGAAAAATTCAGTCTATGGTGAAGACAGAGCCGTTAATAATGGCAATAAAACCAACTTTTACTAACCAACGCAATGTAGTCGTGATTTGTCGTATCAAAGCCGGAGCATGCGCTTCGCATTAATTTAAAAACTCGTAAAAATGTAGTCGTGTATTTGTACGTAGATTGTCGTATGTTTGTGTTGTGTACATACAAAATTAAATCAAGTTGTAGAACCAGTGTAGTTCGATAGGGGAGGTCACGCCGTCACACCTATTTCTAGCGTGATACTATGCGTTTCGATGGAAGGGTGTGGTTACCAGCTCACTTATATATGAAGCGTCCTCGGGAGTAGCAACACATTTGTAATCTATTTCAGATAGAACCCCTGTTCTATATGAATTTGTTTACAGATGTCCGTGAATATGAGTGACCACTTACCATCAGATGGACTGCATGCTTATTTGCTATTTCAATCTGATTAAAAAATAAAAGTTTAAAATTAAAGTTGTGTAAACATTTAAAAAGCTATACAATTTTTGCAAATAATATTTTGATCTAAGCGTCATCACGCGAAGGATTGCTTTACTGGTTAATTGATAATATGTATTCAAATAAATTAATTGCTTATCAATATTTTGAAAATCAATGTCATTAACTATGTTCGTTATAATGTTTTTCCAAGCTTTGACTAAGTCCTAAATTTCTGTCTAAAGCTTTAGCCTCTCTGTTTGTCTGTCTCGGTAGGGTTGAACGAGATGCTGAAAAGGCAATTTCATTTATTCTCGAAAAACCACTAAAGTAGAAAAATAAAGTTATTTTTTGGAAGAAGTCATGTAAATTATGTTTATTTATGGACACCTAAATCAAAATTTGCAACTGCGGTGGGCCAAGTTGACGCACATTTCTTTGAAATCAAACTTTCTTCTTTTTAGTTGTCGCTTTTTTGGTTGCAAAAAGGAATTTTTACAGCTGCAACTTCTTAGAGATGACTAACGATGACGAGTAGACTTTATGAACAAAGTTCTTTCTCTTTGCAAATGTGTTCAGTAATTAAGTTTATCGTATCGAATTTAATACAGAACATTAACTGCAATTAATGGACATACATAGATGCTAATAGGAAAAATATCCATTTAATTATAAAGGCTAGGCAGGGTATCAGATAAATAAAGTTGGAAGTGAGCAAGTTCCGTGCAAAAATACATCATTTATGTATCTTTTTGAAATATTATGCTTTTACTATCCTATTTTTTCTTATCTATGATATCTGTTATATTAAAATAGTTTCTGACTTATATTGTAGCAAGTTTTTTTGTATTGTTCAAATATTTTTTTCCGCGTTTTGTAAAAATTAATTTATGTGAACGATGACTATAAAACTGGAGTTCGAAGAGTTCTGTATTCGATTTCCATCAGGTCAAGAGATATATAGTTAAATAATTGAATTTTAAAGTAATGTAGTGCTTATAAGTGTGAAATTGTAAATTTATTTAAACCACTAGTTTCTTTGTATAAACTTCTGTCAGTTCTCAGCAACGGTACAAAATAACATATATATTGAGGAAATAACAAATGTTATTTATTTAGCTAATAACTTCCCACATTTCGCTTGTCTGTGTAAATGACCCTCATTTTATATAAGTTGTTCTCATTTATTTACCGACTTCCAAAAAGGAGGAGGTACTCAATTCGTCTGT
>DWNE01000493.1:0-28587 GCA_018249875.1 Cecropterus toxeus | reverse complement strand
TCAAATATCATAGGGGTGCTCCAAACTTTTGGCCAAGGCTGTATATATAAATCCTTCGTAAGGTGAAAACAGAAAATAATCGTGTGTAAACCAATTTTTAACGTTATTTAGTTCTGCTTAATCATAATTTAAGCCAAGTTACGAGCGAACATACATTGTTTTTGTAGTACTAAGCTAAATAGTCGTATACTTCCACGCTTTTTATCCTTTTAAAGGAAAGAAAAGCTATTGTAAATGTGCAAAAAGTATTTATTGTAATAGTGTCATTGTAGTAGCAAAGTGTGTCAAGTAGGTTCCAGAACACATTCTTCGCAAAGTTTCGCGTAGCGCTAAAAAGTATAATTTTACATTCTTTCACGTTGTATTGTAGTTTTTTAAACGGAATATGTTCCTTTTCACATTATTGTTGCAAAAACTTTTCTTCGTGCTTTCAATACTGTTTCAATTATTGTAATTTGTTTTGTGTAAGTATATCCTATACATTTATAGTAAGATACATAATAGAAATATTGGTGATTTACTTATAAGGACTTTGTAAGAAATTTGTGATGTTTTTATGCATTTATATAGAAAAAAATCCAAAACGGGAAGTAGAGATACCTACTCGAAGGAAATAACAATTTGGTAAGATTCATTCTATTTCATTTGTTCCGATATTGCGTGTATTTATTGTTATTTGTTTATCATGTATCACATAATATCTGGTTTACATTTGTTTAGCAAGAACTCTTTTCAAATATGATGTGTATAATATTTTAAGTTTTTAATGGCAAAGGTAACCAAATAAGGACTGGTTGTTTATGAATATTGTCTAAGGTAATTTGTAAAACATGAGGGATGAAATGGAAAAGCCATGACAATATTGCCGACCGCACGCAGTCCAAAAAACAAAGAGCACGCGGCAGTTTCAGCGTTACCGCAAATTGTGACAAATTGTATTATTGAAATTTATGTCCGGCAGTTTTGAGACATAATTGGATGCGGAGAGTCGGCAACCATGTTCCCCGAGTGACGTCACGTGCTCTAATGACATTTATTACGGACAGTTCATTGGCGCCGCTCGTCTCTGAAACGCAGCGTTGTATTCGGAAATTAATTTTCGCGGGAATTTCAATCCTGCGAGCGACGTGGGGGAGGAGCGACATGTCGAAACTTACTCGGTGCCTAGCGTTTTGCGTGCGAAATAAGTGCCCAACTTGACTTTCGACTTCCCAATTAATTCTGAAACCTCTGCATCGGCTTACGCCGAGCTTGGAATGTTCATTCTTTGCTGGGTACTTACTTGAAAGGTAATAACTTCACGGAACATGTTAAAGAACATACCTGAAAAGAACAGAAGAGATACGTTAATAAAATCATCGTAAAAATTAATAATGAAATATACTTGTCGAACAAGACTAAATTGAGAATTGTTACATTTTAATAGCTGTATTTAAGACTAACAATTTATTGCATTATCCGATAACAGTAGTCCTAGATCTTCTGAAACCAATAAAACGGAAAGGCTAAATCGAAAGGCTGTGAATATTAGCCCAATAAATAACTCGGCAAGTATTTACGGTGATACATCCACACCACGCGCCTGCCGGTGAGTGATTGCGAGTAAGTGACAAGAAAGGCCAATAGATGGCGTTGATTGGGCAATTAATCAAGCCTGCGAGATAAAAGTGGATGTAAAAAACCTTAATTAAGATACTCGTTCCCCAAGATGCTTTAGTAGCTTGACATATTAACTTCAAAATCTATCTCAAGTTTTTAGCCACTGTTTTTGTATTTTAAAGAAATTTTGACTTTTGAAATCAACAAAATTATCTATCTTAAAATTCTCGCATATTTGTGATCAGATGTGAAATTAATGTATTATGTTCGTCTTCGTGGACTTTAGAACTCAAAACTGGGTATAGGGAATATATTAATTAAATTATCTATTAATCCAGGTTAAAAACTAGTTTAGACAAATTTAATACAAATGTGTTCAGCATTTTACGTGATTGAATAATAAACATAGAAAATTAATGTTTATACTAAGAAGATGCAAGTTAGATTCAAAGTAAATCTACGAGTATTTGATTCTATATCCGTAAACAAATGCTTTTTTGCGCCAAAGATATGGGATATTAAATTTCATATTTTAAAGCAATAAGTACATCATAGTATTTTAAACTGTTTTAATGAAACGAATAGCTATTTGTGACACGGTATTATTACCATGTCTTTCTCAAATGTGATAGATACATTTTAAATATTTTAAGTAGTTATTTCTATGCGAATACTGGTCATTGACTTTTCTAACACTAACACAGTTCTGCTTGAATATTCTAACACTAACACAGTTCTGCTTGAATCTGCTTTCTTAGTTATTAATAAGTTGGTCAGTAATTTTAAGAAATATTTTTTAAAACATGATAACAATTTAGTCGTTTATTGAAGTATCAACAGGTATATAACCCTAAATTCGAAGTAAATACATGTAAAGTTGTTTTGGCATAACATCTAAATCAAATTTAGAGTTAAAACACTGGCGTAGAAGAGTCGTTTTCAAAGCTGTCAAAAGTGACAGGAAAAAGGGCGGGAAAATGTCACCATAATGGATGTGTCAGCGACAACGACCAAATGCGGCCTATTGGCATGCACGCGTACAAATTCACTCCCCAAGGATTATATGCTGCTAGGTTTGATGAAATTTTGATTGTTAGACGCATATTTCGATGTTAAAATATGTATGACTAGAATTTGACTCGTGAATTTCATCACAGATAACATAATTTTATACTATATACTCGTAATTCGGCTGACGCAATCTATAAAACGTCTTTTAATTTATTAGCATATAAAAAACTTAAGTTTCTAAGTAGAGTAGTAACGACTAAGTAGAGGTAGTTTTTACTACATGGATTCCAGTTTATTGATCCATTAAAAGTTAGGACAAACGTTAAGTGAAACGAAATCACTGTTACAATTGTACATTCTTAAGTAAAGTAGTACAATGTTTTTATAATCAGAATAACGAATGCGATCGCTCAGTACGATAGTCAATAAATACGAGTCGGAAAACATGTCAAAACATGATGGATGGTAAAAGCGTTGATATGATAAAAGATGTACCTACCCTATAAGAGATAGATATCTGTTAACTCAAAATCTTTCAAACCATTTACTTTAGTGCGATGAAAATCCTTTTTATCGTAAGCGTAAAATGATAACTACGATCTCATGTATCTAGTTTTATCCTCAGAAGAATTGAAATGAGATATATATGACGTTATAGTTTAGTACCTGCTATTAATTTTGATTTCTAATCAAAGGCAAACGTTTCCGATTTTTAAATGCACATACATTTAAATACCTGTTCGTAATTATTTATTTAGGAAATTTCATTTAAAGGTTATAATAAACATCGTGAAGAAATATAAATGTCTGTAAGTTCTTTAAAAAATGATTAAGCGTATATAATGGAAATTATTATGCACTTAATCAGCGTATCCGAATATGGACTAAACCAAAGGAAACCTAAGTCTAGCTGTAGGAAAGTAATCGGTTATTGATGACGTATAAATAATTTATGAGTAGAGTTATCCATGTGATTTACGTACGTATAGTGAAATTGTAATTTTAAATATATAAAGCACCGTCTATTATCGCATAAAATAAAATGAAATCAGTATGAAATCATAGTATGTTTTTATTCGAATGTTTGAAGCGTTTAACGCTTGAAGCATTGTGAAAAGAAAAATACGTAATGTAAATACTAAAAACGTTGATTTACGTTGTACGAGTATATGTATAGCGAGTGACAGGTTAGGCTACATGAAGTTGAATTATGATAATAATTATTATTTACTTATTGAGTTATTTTAAAAAACTTGTATGTTTTTTATCTATAACGACTTGAACTTTTCATTAAAATGAGAATCCATTGAAGTCGCTCACGTATATAAGAGGCGACTATCTTAGTACTGTGATCGACTTTATCTAGAACGCACGTTCTATATGAAGTTGCTTATTTCAATTTAAAAAGATGGTTAATAATAAGTGGAGCGCGATCATTCCTTTAGGTTAAGTGAAAATAATTGTGTTCGCAAAACGATTCCGGCATATGCTTTAATTGGCTTGATGTATTTTATCAACAGTTATAGGTATCGGCCGTTATCCGTCGCCGCCCCCTGCGCTCCATTTCACTTGTAACCCGATAGGGGGCGACACCGGGCGGCGCGGCTACTCACATTGTAATGGCCACCACGGCCCCTTTTTTATTACTGACCCGCTAGTAAACAGATCATTCGGGTTTGTGGTGTTATAAAAACGAAATTAACTGTGACCGGTAGATGTCCAGATATTCCCAGTACTCACTCTTCTATTAACATAACCTCGCGGGTCACGCACATTCACATGTTTAAAACAGCCTTCAAGGAGAAACAGTAATGGCCTCTTCGAACGAATGGTCACTTCAAATTGACTGGTAGAAGTAGCGTTGTATATGTGGCATAAGTTCCTCGATAATAATATACAGCGAATGGTGGAAATAATAAACTTACGTTTAATGTTTTGTTATTATGTTAGTAAAGTCGGAATTAGAGGTATAATAAATAGAAACATTATCTCAGCGTTTGTAATTTCTAATAAGTGATATCTTCAAGCCTGCCTTGAGCAACCAGGCGTCATTGAATGGGATTAAACTTTAAACGCTTTAAACGTTTTCTACACTCATAGCCCCACAGTTGGATTTTCTCCTGTGTCGTGGGTGCAATGCAATATAAACAAAGAAGAATAAACACCCAGACCCAGAGCAGAAATCTAATCTCATAATTCACATTTCTGTCTGGCCGGGGATCGAATCCGGGACCCACTGTGTGTTAGACCGGTATGGTGACCGCTCCGCCACGCGGGTCGCCCAAAGATTCTTGAAGGTAAGCGAGCTACATTCAAACCAAACCCGTAGTTAGTTAAGATGAGGTCGCGGTTAAACGAAAAGTTAAAAGGTAGATTTGTATACAACTTGACACTCACTTTTAATACAAATTTTATTTACGTAAATATTTTACTAAATAAATGTTGGTTACATTAGATGATCCAATATGATTATCAGACATTCGAAAGCTACTGATTGCGAGCAACATCGTGAGTGGAACCATTGTGAAATCAGATATTGTGTTAATAGATTAATCCGATCAAAATATTAAATCCACAACGCAGCATTCATATTTACATTTGAATCGCCCGATTTATTCGACGTATTTGAGACGATATTCATCGACGATTAAAATGTAATCTCATCGATTCCGTTTCCCGGCCCCGGCTATATAATCGCTTAAATAAACGCGGACTTGCAAGAGAAATGTTACATTTTATTAAGTGATCTTTTTTACGTTGAAAATGTCATACTGGGCCCGTGAATCTGGCAGATAAAGTAATGTAAAGCAGCCGGTTTCAATATGGTTAAATTATGAATTATCCGTTATATCCACACAAGCTTGAAGGCGCGTGCTCTCCTCAAACCGCTCGGGATTAGATTCCTAGTTATGCGTTTGTGCTGTTATTCTAGTATATCATTTCATTGTTTTGACCATCATAACCTTTTCATATTGCATTTCCGACCACGTTTCGCGATACAGAAATCTGACCATAAACACGTTTTGATTGGAAAACGTACTGACCGACGCTCTATGAAATTTTATTTCGAGATATTTTAACGTGCAGCGCGGCGTTTCGTAAGACAATTGAGTTTATACGAGAGGACGGTTTAGGTGGGTTTAGCTCTGATGAAATGAGTCGGGGTCGCTACACTTGCTCTGGCCAATATTTGTGGTGCAATACGAGTACAATCTTTATTGTGAAGATCAACACAATTTGCTCGGGTATACGGTATTAGTGTGGCGTTTGTAAAGATACATTTTGTCTTTTTTTTGTTTTCATTTCTTAAGACTTCTAAAAATAATAACAGAATACTTGTAGGTCATCGGATAATAAACGACTGTCGCAAAATCATCTGTAACTGGTCAATTAAAAGTAAATCTGCCTTGCCATGCACTTCATATCATTCAGAATACTTTTAAGTTAAACTGAGTTTTAGTAAAAGTGTTACTACAGTCAAACCAGGCATTTCTACTAGCTTAAGATCAAATATCAGATTTACATTCCTATTCGAATGTCATCCGCTGCCGAGTCGCGTGATATAAGGTGATATCTTGTCTATCCGTGACGAGCGTGTACCGAAGCACTTTGCAAGTGCACAGCGACAGCTGGTGCACTT
Organism: Cecropterus toxeus; assembly: GCA_018249875.1. Taxonomy (NCBI): domain Eukaryota; kingdom Metazoa; phylum Arthropoda; class Insecta; order Lepidoptera; family Hesperiidae; genus Cecropterus; species Cecropterus toxeus. The sequence continues at coordinate 22,337 of DWNE01000493.1, read as the reverse complement.
TATTTGAATTTCCACTTTTAGAATTCCAGATTTATGTTCGATTTGTTTTCGAACGTAATTTAGAATAAATGTTTCCGTCTTAATATCATTTTGATGGGATTTTAATGCCCGGAGTGTGAGGTTTAGTTTCATAAAGTGACGTACGGTGCCAATTTACGCGGAAATTGATTAGTGCGTAGGTACAAACATTGAAACTGTTGTGCAAACAGGGTCGCGAGTGACGAGCAATATCGCCGGGCATCGGGCGGGGCCGTGTCGCCGTCAACAGCGCCGGCAAACACGCGTGCGAAACGCTCACGTGCCTCGTTATACGAGACCGTGTTGTTTTGTGTCAATACGGACAGAGCATAAATTTGTAGGCTCAATTTAAGGGCGTGGATGTAGAGCGAAGCGAAGGAAAATGCCTTTTAAAGACGGTAACAGCGGTCCATTCGTAGGCTTATTACGTAATTCGTGTTTTATAATAATGAATACTAGTTGCCCGAAAATGGTCGAAATTCGATCGTAAATAAACTCAAGTAAAAATGTCACAAACATTATTTTCAATTTTAACAGATTATATTTTATTTTTAATATCTCAAATGATATTAAATACCACAGACATTAGCCATAAACAAACGAGTAATGTAAATATATGTATGTGGGTTATGTCAATGGTAGTGTGTAATTTTTTTTTTCATTGAATTAATGTCTTTTATGATAATTAAAAATATATTAGCAATCTGCACTCCTCTTTTATATAAACTATAACGGTGCCAAATTTTTATATTTGTCCGTCCAAGTAATTTTCGTAAAAAGGGGTAAAAAGTTTTTGCTTCCAGTATTAATATAAAGATAACTGCTATCCAACGTAAACGATTGTAGCGATTCAAGTATCGCCAAAATTGAATAAACCTTAACAACATTTTTCAAGACAAGTTATTTTTCAAATTATTATTTCATACCTTCTATTCACTAAATTACATATTGCTATGTAAATAAGAATCCCACCAAAAACATTTCGTAAAAAACTAACCAAGTCTCGATGGAGCTACTTGTTTATCTCTAAAAAGTAATGAAATCTACACAAAGTCGGGCCAAGTCTAAGGTTCCTTACTGCGATTTTTTTATTATGATAGTTAATGTTGCGAAAAGAAGAAAACAAAGAAACTTAGCGTGATTTTCTAAAGCCTTTAAGATAAATTTACTATTCAACACAAAAATCATTTTTTCAACTAAACAAACTTTACTGCATTATAATATTAGTATAGATAGTATTTTACGTACGTATAATATATTAAATATATACCCTAAATTTCGAAGCCCCAGTATAGATAGGTAACGATATAAAATAACCCCACATGCACACGCTCGTGATAAGCTGCATGCAAGCATCCGCAGTCTGCTGCCGCGAGCGCATTTATCATCGGGTTCAAAGTTCCCGCACAATAACCTTGTTGCTATGCACGACACTTGCTATGTTCAAATATTTTAAGTACATTGTATTCTGAAAAATGGGAGAATCGATTTAGTGTAGCGGAGAATCTATTGAGTAGTGTTGTGTGATAATACACATGTTATGTCTCTCGTTCGACGTTGTTATGGCGACCGGCGTGGCGGAGTGGTCACCATACCGGTCTGACGTGCAGTGGGTTCCGGGTTCGATTCCCGGCCAGACAGAAATATGAATGATGAGTTTAGATTTCTGTTCTGGGTCTGGGTGTTTGTGTATTTGTGTGTCCATGGCACCCACAACACAGGAGAAAATCCTAGTGTAGGGCTTTGAGTATAGAAAGCGTCTGTCTGTCTGTCTGTTCAATGACAGCGGAAATGTTTGTATCTAAGTACAAAGAAAGTTAATAGGTCTTTCGGTTCGACTACAGTGGTAACGCTTTATTTTTAAAAAACACGTGTTCAATCGTCTGTCTGGCCGGGGATCGAACCCGGAGCCCACTGCGTGTTAGACCGGTTTGGTGACCGCTCTCCGTGATTCTCTGGCTACATCTATTTCTTCCCTGTAACAACATTAGTCCCGCTGTATTTGAGTTTAGGGTATGTAATGTGCCAGATATTATTACTAGATTTACTCTAGTTGATTTGAAACATCAGAAAACCAGATTGTTGGCGTGGGGAGGTTTGGCGTGGCGACGGGTTCGCCACACTACTACATATAGACTGTACATATCCCATAGGAATATACTTGATATTTACATTGATTTTTTTACATTGTATTTGAAATTTTGTTAATGTTGAATATGTTGTTGATGCCTAGTTTCATTGATCCCAAAACCGAAATTACAATCAAATCAAAAGATAGGTACATCTACATTCTTGAACATCAAGACGCTAAAGCCAACATTATTTTTATTTAGTATATGAGAAATATACTACAGATGTTTCATAATGTGATAATAGATAAAATTTCCCACAAGTAACAACGCAGCAAGTTACTCGGATAAATTAAAACTAACTTAAGCGATTTCTAAATTGATTAGACAGATCCATTATATCGCAGTAGCCGGATTTTCCGTTTCCTTCTTTTATCGCTAGTAAATCCCATTTAAACATTAATGTGTAAAAGATCATAAAATAAGAGCGAAAAACTGTTATTTTTCAAATTACAGCGCCACAAAGCGCTGATGGAGATTCATTGGACCATTGCATCATTTATCAACGACCTCTTTGCTAGGTTTTCTAGCGACTTGTCTAGATTTTAAACTTCATTATACCCTACAAAAAGGATGGTTTGATTAAACTTTCATTTTAATCCTTTTACAGTCGCAGTTTTACTGTGTATTTACAAATGTTACGTTTAATTGTTTTATTTTTCAGCGGAAGTTCGCTTGGTATCACGATTGCGCTATTATTTGTTGCGTCGTTTCGTTTCGTTATTAATTTGGCTTTTATATTTACACATAAAATATATTAACTGTTCGACTATTTCACTGTTGAACTATTCAATTAATTTGTATTACAAAGTAAAATGCTCGTAGAACACTTAAAGAGAAAAGTTTGCTTTAGAAAACATCATCATAATGTCATCTTACACGACAATTGAACCTAAATGAAGTTTAGGTATTCATACACAATGACAATCGAATCATAAATGAAGAAAAGGGGTAAACGAAGAATATTGAATGTTCTGTCAAACCATTTCCCATACAAAATCAATAGGCACAAGGCACAATAGTATTGCAGAGCTCGCTGATGACAGTTGTTTTGTTTTATTCCCTCCAGCTCGTTTACACCACGAATAAGAAAAAAGTTTTTCAGTATCAAACTATTCCGGCCAAATTGAATACCGGCCACTAAAGAATCGTTACTGGCTGAATAGACAAAGTGCTGTAGAAATAATGGATTTTTGCTTTTTCAGTTAAATGTAATGTTTGTTCATATATTGCGTAATAAGATTCACTTATTTATACACTTGTTAATTTAATTTAAATAACGATCAGAGTATATTTAAGATTTTGTCTTAGTACTTATAGGTTTAAAAGGACTTATAGTAAATCGTTTCTAAGAAGAATTACAAATTTATGATAGTATACTGTCAAACCAGGGAGTAAACAATCAAAGTGGTGTCAAATAAGCAATCTCGAATTACTCTTAAATTACACACATAAGGTAGGTTTAAGGAACTTTTTGGTTGCATTACGGAAGCATCACCGCCACACCTATTTCTACATAAGCCTTGCTGTATTTTGGTATGTAGGGTATGCTAAGGGAGATATAATCATCCGAGGCGTCCAATAGTAGTCCTCAGGGGTAGCAATACATCTGTGTTCAATCTCAGGTAAAATCTTAATCATATAGAGGGTTAGGGTTTAATATAGATATCCATGGGCAGAAATGGCCACTTACCATTAAGTCATTTGCATACCCGTTCTGTGCTATATAAAGTATATATAAGTATTGATATTTATTGATATCGAAAAAAATCGCTTGTATGCGACAGTTAAACGCCGGCTATAACGAATTCCTTCTTTTATTTATTAACAATAAGTAAGTATATTTATACTGTGTTTTTATTTAAAACACTCCTTTTAACATGTTGTCATTCATTATTGTTTAAGTTATCTCTAAATTTTATTAATTTATATAGGTACCTTGAGCTATTAAAAATTTTATAACAGCTGCCTCCCTATTCAGAATACTAACAGAGGGTGACTGTCATGTATATAGGCATTTTTACGCGATGACACTCCGAGTGAAATAGCAAAATTGGATTTTACCAGTTTAAGAGCTTTTTTGGATATAAAGCGTGGTTTTGTATTAAAGCCGGTATCACAACTTTTATCTCCGATTTTATGGTCGGTATTTCTATGAGTTGGTGTTTTACAAAACCATCCATATACGATGACCATAATAAATTTGTTGCTTTTTTGACTTTGTTAATTGAATATATTTTATTTAATTTGGGATCAGATTAAGTAACTTTTATCAGCCATAATTCTTTCTTACACACATCCATTACATACAGTATAATTTGCATTTTATTGCTACATTGCACCAATAAAATGTGAAAAATATTAAAGCGTTAAAAATGTTCAATTTCCAAGCTCTATTCGAAATCTCGCTTGGGCGCTATACGGAATCACAACAATAAGATACGGCACTACAATATCCAGTGCATTATTGGATCTACAATACAGTTGAGAATAAATTGGGTGTGAAATAAAACGAAGTACCAGGAACTTGTAGACGGCCACCGGCGTCAGTTGTGTGCGAGCGAAGTTGGTAGTGATGACGCTCGCCCGCGGCCACGGTAACTTCTTTCGTTACCTATCACTTTTGAAATCCGCGATTGCTATTCCCGTTTCAGATTATAAAGAATATAAGTTTAAAACTAAAGCCGACGTAAAATAGCGCTCTAAAAGTGTGTATTAATAAAATGTTTGTATAGCAATGTTCAGAGGTTTGCCGTGGACGGACGCACTTTATTTAGGGTTTATTTTAAACTTTACCAGATGGGAGAATGTAGTTCGACCGGGGAAGTACCATCGTCACACCTATTTCTAGCGTGAAGTAGTGCTTGCGTTTCGGTGGAAGGGTGTAGCTCACTTATATATGAGGCGACCATCTTAGTCCTCTCGAGCAGTAACGCATCTGTGATTGACTTCAGGTAGAACCGCTGTTCTATATAGAGGTGCTCACAGGTGTCTATGGGCAGCAGAAACCACTTGCCATCAGGTGGACTGCATGCTCGTTTGCTACTTCATTCTTATAAAAATAATACTTAGGATAAGATGGCATAACAACACGGCATTTTGCGAGATGGTACAACGAGAAGTACCGGGGAAGTACCACCGGCATACCTATTTATCGTGTGAAGCAGTTATTTCGTATCGGTGAGTGTAGTTGTCGGATAACTTTTATACGAAGCGACAACCTTAATCATCGAGAGTAGTAACGCCTCTGTGCTTGCCGATAGATTCACAGATGTTCATGAGTTGCAGTAACCACTGACAATCAGATAGACTGGCTATTTCATACTTGTAAAATATAATGGGTAATCTTCTTTCTGATGCTTTCAGCAGTGCATGAGTGCAAGAGCACTTAGCGTCAGTTGGATTGCATCTTCTTTTCCTACGCAATTTTAAGAAAAAAAAGTTACAATGAAATACACTATTTGATTGCGGTTTGACTGTACCTAATATTAGACGCGTAGTTTGTACGCGATGACATAACCAGTTTGAGGTCAGTTTGACGCAAAAGCGAAAGACGTAAGCATTAACCTTTTATACCGAGCACAAACCGCTCGATCACTCGGAGATGACCCGGGAAGTAGGATATTACGGAAACTAAACCACTTGCAGCTAATGGCGTGTTCAGGCAGACTTTTATTGCGTTTTTCCACTCACTAATGACACGGTCACATTCTTTGGGGTGCCGCGGACAATACCGATGCGGGTTGCCCGCTGCTTCGTCTCTTAAATGAACGTATAAAATGCTTAGCTAACCCATTTTCAACTTTATTAGTTTCTGCCGACCAGCAAAGTTTCAAATGTCTGGTGACATTTACAATCCGGACTGAATCACGTTGTTGCCCCGAAAATATTAAAACGTTTACATTTAGATATCAAAAACGTTTTGAACCCCCCGAAAGTTTTTTATATTGTGAGTTCATGATTTGTTGTTCTTGAGTTTGTACGGTTTCGGAAACAGAACACATTTTACAGCGTTAACTTTTGCCTTTTAGTATGGTTTCCACGTTTCTATACGTTGTTTGTTAGAAGTTTAATGACGAAAGAAACAGCGGTTAACGAAATAGCCCCATTTGGCTTAGTAAATATTAATAAACTAATTAATGTTTTAAAACTGAGCAAAGATTTGGAGGAGGTTTTGGAGCTTGCTAAATTAGTTATATTAAATATTATGGTATTGTTGACAAATTAATTTATTGTAATATTATTGACATGCATACAAACTTATTGTACGCCCAGTGAGGCAGGGCATAGAGATTTTTTTTTTCTGTACTTACTATTATAACACCTGTTCTGTACCTATGTTCTACAATAAATATATTGCGAATTATGAATTATTAGGTTTAAGATTATTATGGTGAATAAATGCTGTTTAGTAGACATTGAAATATTGTGATTAATTTTACACATATATGTTTTCTTAAAATATTTGCGTAAGTACCATGTTACGATGCTATCATTCATATTTAGAAGACATCGTTACACGGCAGTGGTTTTTACAATATCGTCTGTCAGGCAAACAAAATTAATAAAGGAATTTAATAAAGTTGGTTTATACCGCGATTACTGGAGAGAACGCTGCTGTAAAAGGATTACGGGTTGGAACAATGCAGGCGATTATCTCAGTCGCTGTCAGCTACATCGTTACTCCCAGTTTGGGAAGCAATAGGACGATATTATAATAGATCTGAATTCCGTAGCCAATAAGCTAAGGTAGTTATGAACTTCCTGTCTATTTCATTATAGATGTACCATTTACAAACCACTTAAAGTCAGGGCTTTTTGTAGTATTTATATTAACTATTATATTTATATTGGTATCTACAATAATGTAAAATATTTCTTGCAAAATTTAAGCGCGTAAATCTTCTATAGATTAACTTACGTTTGTAGCAGTCACTGCATCTAAGAGGTCGTTTGTTGCAATAAGAGATCACTATATACAAATGTTTGTGTGGTACGTGGTACAGTGGATACATATACTAAATTTTATGAATGTACGTAATGGTACCAATGTTATTTAATAAAATGGTATAAAGAACATTATTTATAAAACTTCTAATTTTATTTGGGATTTTGTATCTTGTAGAAATATTTTTTACTGTGTAAGCTTCGTAACGTCAAAAAAAAAATAACACGCTTTCTACACTCATAGCCCTACACTAGGATTTTCTCTAGTGTCGTAAGTGCCATGGATACACAAAGACGAATACGCTAACACCCAGACTCAGAACAGAAATCTGAATTCATCATTCATATTTCTGGCCGGGAGTCGAGCCCGGGACCCACTGCGCGTCAGACCGATATAGTGATCGCTCCGCCACGCGGATCGTCATTGAAAATAGCATAAAATATTAAAAAATAAACTTATAAATACTCCTTTAGCTATGTAATATTATTTTTTGCTTTCTTATTTATATTTAATATCATTATAACCATTCCATTCTATTTTCATACGCCAATGCCAAACTTAATTTACGGCGCAGAAAAACAGCGCGTTTAAGCGTGCTCGGATGTCATTAAACGCAAAGTGAATAACGATTTAAATAAGTTGGTTTCACAATTACAGTAGATAAGGCTCCTCTAAAGGGATGGCGGGGAACAATACAGATGATTATCTCAGCATCGCCGTACCGGTTATTGTGTGTAAACGAATTATACCAGATTTAAACGTTCTTGTCAATTTCTAACAGGATTCGCATTTAACGCTTTACACGTTTATTTTTTGTATAAATTATAAAGCAATGAAATGATTATTGCCTTTATTTCTTTTGCGTTTTTTAGTAATACGTTAGAAGATTGTAGATGCTTCATTACTTTCTTTCTTATTTTGTCGTAATATGTATTATAAAAAAAAAACATTTTTTGATGTTTCGTTATTTGTAATTTTCTAGGACGATATTAGTATTTTTTTACGTCCAAGTTAAGTTACAAGTGTATTTTTTATAAGTCCTAGAAAAATCGTGATTTCGTTGGAAAAATCATTGCACGTATAATAATCGTGAATCATTACAATTGAACTTATGCTATATTAATAGTTATTGAGACATTTCTACCATGTTTAGAATATAGCGAACTTGTTATTAGAAACAATTTCGTCTCGAGCTGTACGATCACTGCACAGGTGTTTGGCGACACGTGAACAATAGAATCTTAGGCTCATGAGTCAGCAACGCGCGCGTGCCAAAAGAACATCGCTTGCAGTTGTACTAACCTGATTCTATTAAGTTTTCACATAGAATCCGTATCCTTTAACCACTGGTATGTGTTGGAGTAAAACAAACTGCGAGTGTCGTTATATATTTTTGTTAAAGGTTAGTTTAAAAACCATTCCGGGATGTTCTCACGTTCCGAGGACTTCAGTAAACAGAAGAAAGTAGCCGTTAATACGTAAACGCTGCCCTATTTGTGATTGTAGGAAATATACACTTAACGCGATGCATAAATAGAATTTCAGCTTATAGCGTTATAAACAAACGCGTAGGAAATACAATCCAATAAAAATAAAATAAAACCTAGCTTTGATGTAGCATCGATAAAGGTTTTAAAAGAGCCGTTTAAATCGAGAATAAAAGGAGAATTTCATTAGAGGTTTGCAAGGTGCGGGAGGCATGGCTTCACCTGCAGAGCGTTGTAAAATGAAGTAATACGACTCGTTGCGGCACGTTTCCCGCGTTACTTACCATCTAGCAACAATTTGTTTTTCCCACCCTCGAGAAAAACTCCAGCCAGCGCTCCCTGCTTTTTAGTCCCAATTTATTCTTCCAATAAACTTTGCCGCTTTGCTTTTTCACGGGGATGTGCCTAAAATATTTAAACAGTTTATGGTCCGCTCACATATTTATATTGTTATTTATGCCGTTAGCATTATTACCTAATCACTTTTGTGAAAGATTTAAGCGCACTGTAAAATTATTTTCGAATAGAATTTATACAAAACGTATCGTTTATTTTTGAGACGCAGTATGGATAGCGGCTGTACGCCGGTTTGTTCTAACGGACCGTGACAATCGCTTCCATGCTAAATGTCATGGTAGCCATTGTTCTAGTCCTCCACCTCACCCCTACACTCGCACCACCCTTACTCGGCTGACGCGTTGGCATTTATACGCCCTTACCTGCAAGTAGTCATGAAAAATGTGTATCGATTCGGCGCTGAAATGTTACTTAAACAGCTTGTACAACAACCAACAGCTGTCAAAAATGTGCGGAGCTTTACGTAAAGTTGATTGCGCTTTAATTTGCTTAGTTTGATTAGTTATCTTTATTATGAAACTAAGTAAATTGTAAATGACAATAGTGTAGTGAATTTAGTAAGTTGGAGCGAAGAACATGAAGGGGCGGGGTGGACGTTAACTTAATATGGCGGGGGCATCACGGCAATTTGTTCGAGACGAACCTCCAGCCAGTCTGAGTGCTAGCGGAATATAGGGTTGTCCTTCCGTAAAATTTATTGCCTTTTGTAAATTTTCCATAAATTCCTTTTTTATTTTATGGATATAACCCCATCTGTCATAGCATTACAATAGTAAAATAAGGAGGAATACTCGTTCTTATAATCTGTTTAGCTTCATGCTTATTACATTATTGAAACTAGCAAAATGTTAAAAATATTAAAACAAAAAATCCGAGTGGTTTAAACCCAACAGATTTTTTTGTTAATAAAGATATATGTACTATAATGATAATGATAATGATCTATTAAAATATTTTTTTAGAATGGTCTATTTACTAGTTTACATTTGATACTCATGATGTTGTGATAATAAAAAATCGCCCTTGTCCCCCCACTTTTCCCCCTTTTTAGGCGCCATTTTATAAAAAGTATATAGCCTATATGACTCCAGACTAAGGCTATTGTAATGATATGTAATCCGTTTAGCCGCTTGAGTTGTAGCGGGTGTAAAAGAAATGGTAATACATATAAACATACATGCATACATTGACGCTTGAAACATACGCTTGAAAAAAACATCACCCTCCTTCTGCCGCAGTCGGGTTATAATTAAATAAAACTTTGTTGGTACAATATTTACTTAAAAATAATTCTGTATATAAATCTGCTATCAGCCTTTCTTATTATATTATAAAACAAAATGGGATTCTCATACAGTTAATCATCCAACACACAACAAAGTAATGTATTATACTTGGGTATAACTGTGCTATAAAATTGTTGAATGTGTTCGGTATTCGACTGACCGCTTTACTCGCGTGACAGTTCGGTTTAAGTCCGTTGAGAACTAGATAAACGCTAAGCCGACGGATATTACCCTAATGATACTACGCCACGATGGTTTGGGTGTATTTCCAGTGTATACATTTATAGGTATATACAGCAAATTCTTTTGAATTTGTTTACATTATTGAATTGAATAGAACTGTTACATAGAATAAAAAACATGATAATGAAATGTTATAGGTATTCAAAATAAAAACGTTGTATTCTTGACAAAAATTAAACGAAATAGTAAAACAGTGATCGTTTACCAGCCCTGTGAGAAGTTTACGGCAGCGCTATCGAAGGAAATCGTGCGAAAAGTGATTATGGATCGCTAAGACCTTTAGCTGAAAACCTGTACTCTGTACCGTGGCTTGCACTACTACACGAGCGAGTGACATGTCATCACGAGCGCACCCTCACATAGACGACCTCGCGACAACTTCATTAGGAAGCCATAAGTCGACGGGGCGCGAAGAGGCATCGCTCGGGAAACTCGATGTACAGCGCTGTTTACTAAAAAGCGGGTTACGAACGTGATGTGAAATTTTGTGATATATTTTTAAATACGCCTCTTAATAAAATGACGTTTTGATTAGACGTGAATCCGGCTAGTGTATTTTTTACAGAATTGCTTTTTTAATTTATGTAATTATCTCTATATATTGCATTTCATAAAACACATTTAACTTATCAAACACTTTTACCTAACACGTATTAGTAGCGATAAAACCCTTCATAGCTCGACTTTAGGGACACGCCGCCACACCTACTCTGCCTTAACCGCATTGTTAAGCGTTGTGTTCTTTGAAGGGTGTGGTAAGGCAGACACACTTATACAAGGAGTTTGAACTTTGTCTCCAACAAGGGCAAAGCATCTATGAACAACATTAAATTGGACTTTAAACTTATCTAGGGTTCATTACAAATGTCTATGTGTGGTTGATACTATGTACTTGCCGTCCGGTAGATCATATGACATGTGTTTAAAAAATGCAAATATAAGACGCATATTTAAGGTTTTTAAAGGTACTACGTTTTATTTAATTAAATCTATCAATTGTAAGTTGAATTTCTTATAAGTAATAACAGCGAAATTTAATATGTTAAGTTGTATTACAGCATCGTCCGTTTAAGGCGTTGTAACGATTGTTTGAAGATTATATTTTATAGCGGCATTCCGTCTGCCTATAAGTCTATAAAAATAAAACTAAGGGCCGCCCCCATTTGTGCGGCTATTTGCATACGATACAAACGTGGAGCGAAGACAATGGTGTCCTCTACAAAGATCGTTGTCCGCCGACAATAAAAGTGTATTTGCGAAGAAATTTAATAAAGCGGAAGTGGACGGTTGTTACGCGCCCCTACAGCGGACGCATTCGTGGCTCGTAGGTGGACAAGGGCACGCTAACGTTATATGATATACTCAGATATACTCCCACTATTCCTATTATGACGCTGTTCGCTGTTCATAATACAATTTTCTATTTCTAGGCATCCTGAAGTGAAGTTTAGATCTTTCATCAAATAAACGCGAATGGATACTCACTTTTAACTAATCATCGCAAAGTTTAAAAGTACTGATGTATGAATGTAATTTAGACATTAAGTCCATTTTATGATCACATAAAGAAAATATTTTTTTACATATTTATAATTCAGAAGAAAGGTTAAATATTTGTGTTATTTTGTTATAATTGATCGCGAGGCAGTACGGTCATTATTCCGGTCTGACACACAATGAGTTCTTGGTTCAATCCCGACACAGATATCTAAATGATGAATTTAGATTTCTGTTCTGGGTCGGTGTGTTTGTTTATGTATCTTTGTGTGTGTCCAAAACTTACGACACAAGAAAAATCCTAGTGTCGGGCTATAAGTGTGGAGAGCGTCAATATAGTCTGCGCGTATGAAGTCGCAGGCTACAGCTAGTAACTAATAAATATATTCAGTTAATAAATTTGCTATAACACATTATTTTGTTAATAAATTAGATGTTTTTTTTTTATGTTTTGTAATATAAACTCAAATGGGGTGCACGCATTTTTGGGTCGTACGTAGATGAGGGCGCGCTAACAATGAATGGTTTACTCCCACTATTTCAGTGTTATTACGATTTTCGCCGTTCATAATGTCGTTATGGTATTTAAATTTTATATTATATATGGGAGGGAGGGCGTTGAACACTGCAGTTTCACATACATACCACCATATATTTAGTAGCAGATTGTTCGGAATAGTTTTTATCCCAACTTATAATTATGAGTATAGTTTAAATTATAATACACGTTAAGGATCTATTACAATGCCCAAGATATGCAATAGGAATTAGATTTATTATGAAATTATTTTGGGTTTAGTTTTATCTACATTCTTTATATTTCTGTGGCTAAGTTTGAAGTTAATAAGGTTGAAAACCATCTAGATGTTTGGATTAATGGAATATTTTCGCTATTAGTCACTCGATGTTCAACATACATTTGTATACCCCAAGTATTTAAATCTAAGTATACCCTAAGTATTTAAACTAATTTAGAGTTTCTAAATCAGTTATATTTTTTAGAATACAAAGAAACAAGCCAATAAAATTATAAAACCTTATGAAAATACGCTTAATGGGTTTATAATACGATCGGCCTTACTCATCGCTTTATGTTGATATTTACAATTATATTATAAAATATCCTGGTCCTATAGCAGTTTATACATATTACGCGGAAAATAATTTAATGTCGTGAGGAATGAAAAGAATGTAGGTGTGATTTGAAATGCTTCGGGATTTGTTTATTTAAGCGTGACATAAGCGGCTCGCGGCGGATAAGCGTGGCCGAATAGCGAGTGAGTGATGATACGACGAGCGCTGTATAAAAATATTATATTCACGTTTTTGTCTGACAACTACGATACGAAACACGGTATTTTTGGGGCTAAACTTTTAAGCTGAGGTTGAGGATGGGGTAAAAACAGACGAAATTATAAAAATGGTACGTGAAATAGGTGTATTTCACGCAGAGTTTTGATGTTATACGAATCATTAAGTGTTAGGCTCTATACATATATTTCATTGTAAAAAAATATTGTTTATTATATGAATATAAAAATGTTTACATAAATATAGATAATGCTGGTCGCCAAATAATATATTTAAAGAAGTAAAACTTAAAACTTGTTCAACCTTAGTTTAGATTATTTATCGATCCCACGATAATCCAACCACGAAAATATAAGTTGAGAAATAACATCCATTCTTGAAATTTAGTATAATCAATACAATTTAAGTAAGATTGTAGTTACTTATCTTCTTAAACAATATTACGTTCCACAGACATCACAATTCATAAGAAAGAGCTTCATTAAGGCCACGTAGATATCGTAGATGTCTACAAATCTTCGTAGCGCGTCCGTAGCTTCGTAGAACTCGTAGAGAGTAGCAGTTAAGAAAAGGCAATTAGATTTATAGGTAATCTCGTTAATAAAAGGAATAAAAGTAAAGTTCATTTTGTTACGACTACTGGGTAGAGTCGTAACAAAGTGGAATTAATGCAGTTTTACCTTACGCAGAGTTCTAGAGCAAAGCGTAATTAATTCTTTACATTTCTTAGTGTGCGTTATACTTTTAACTTCATGTTTTAAATATTTCAAACAAGTCATTAGTATTATTTAAACGTGGTATAACCCTTCCTGGTATTAACCGTATACTCTCAAACCACCATTTCTCGTATATATATATAAAACTGAGTCAAGCACTGCTGTGTTTTGATTTGGAGGGTGTGGTAAGAGAAACACATGTACAAGAGGCGTTCCAACTTAGTTCGCAGGAGTAACACCGCTTTTGTGGGACATCTTAGGTAAGACTATAATTGCTATAATATTGTATAATATATGCTCATGGCAGTGGCCACTTCATTTCACATAATATTAGTTGTAGTAGTTGTGGCATAAAATATAAGAGTTTATGTTAAATTATTTTTTAATCAACAACCTTAAAAATCGACATAGACATTCTGGAAAGACAAACATTGTAATATGTTGAAGCTTAAAAGCTCTAACTACTTGTACATGCATTTTATTCATAGCGAAATAAACCCATACATTTTAGATCTGGAATTGCTTTAAAATGCGGCAAATTTATATGCGCAATTCTGCGTACAGTGTGGAGGCGAGGCGCCGATGTGTCGCCTACTTGTTGCTCGTCTGTCGCCAATCAGCTCGCTTATATTTACGCGAGAACTCGACGATATTTTTCGTTGTGCAGTACTTCAGTTGTTTATCGATCGGAAAATACATTTTTATTCGCAATTTTATGTGAATTAATGTGTGTGGTGCCGACCTGTCGCCTACTTGTTGCTTATGGAACATCATTCAGTTTACACGTATTTTAGCTGAAGTTCATTGAATTTGGACGATATTTGTTTCTATATTAAGAGAAGATACGGTGGATCTTAGTTATATTATAATCGTGAATCTTAATCAATCTCGTAATGCAACTTGAACGGATTAGCACGAACTTAGGTTCATAAATAGTTAATAACCTGGATTAAGAAAGTCTTCGCAGATAAAGACGCGTATTCGTCACTAAGTTAATACGACTTTATCTACTTAGGTTTGTTTTCAGTAAACAATATTTACCTACGCTTTTTTCTTAAACAAACAAAATGAAAGCAATGTTATAATAATGGTTGTCTAAATATAACTACTTCAACGCAAATAAAACCCTGCAAATGACAGAGTTCACACGCGCAATCAGCAGTTGTTTTCAGAAAACAGTTTAATGCACCGACATGGCTTCCTACACATGAAGAATATCGAAGGCTTCACTTAATTAACGTCTACACAGCACGCCACATGCCGCAGATCAAATACGCTTCGATTACTATGACTCATGTTTATTCTTAAGGAATAGCAATATAGACCCAGCATATTGCTTTTTACCCGAATGCGTCAGAAGGAGAGTGATGATTTTCGAGGACTTTGACGGATTTTGATGTATGACATATCATTACAATAGTCTCAGTTTAGAAAGTGACATGATTTTTAAAAATGGACTAGAAATAGACGAAAAAGGGGGGAGGGATGATTTTTTTTCTATTACGACAATATGGGTATCAAATGAAAGGTAGTAAAAAAAAACAATCTAAAAATATATATATTATAATACTTTTTCTTTACTATTTTGACAAAAACTTATATTAGCGTTAAAATAAATATGAAAAAAAATCATTTAAGCAGTCGGGTTTTATGTTTTAGTGTTTTTAACGATGTTACTATTAATGGTAAGTACTAGCTTATACCCGCGGGCCTGCTCGTCGGTCACGTTTTACACGATAACGAGTATTCCATATGTTATTCCGCGTCATAAACTATCTGTGTGCAAAATTTCAACAAAATCCATACAGTATTTTTTTCGTGAAACTAATAAACACCCAAACATACATCCTCACAAATTTTCACATTTGTAATATTAGTAAGATTGAGAGATCAATTCTTGGATTGATCATCGCTGGTATTCATAAAGCCTTTTGTATTTCGGAAGGAATTTTAAGTAATCAGTGTTGAGTCGCAGGGTTCAACGGTTTCGACTGATGTGGTTAAAGGGTTTAAAGTTGTATTGTTTCAAGATTCTGGTAAAAGACATACTTAGTCATCTTGGTATGAAGAAATCGGGCATGATGTTAATTTAAGTTTGGTTTCTTGCCATAAGTTTATTCTTTTATGAATTTATAACAAAGATATGTGTAATATACTCGTCGTAGCCCATAGATTATTAAGACACTATATCAATACCCGCTTTATTTATAAGTAACTCGAAGGCTTATTTTAGTCATAGGTATGTTTGCAATAGCAATAACTAAAGCAAATTTATTTAATTGAATTGGAGATTTAATTATTTTTTAATTTGTCACAATATAGTAAAAAGAACCTTCAGTTAAAATGTATTTAATTATACGACAAACATTTTATAAAACTCATTCGAACTAAATTGAGTGAAATCGGTGATCACTCTGAATTTCCCGAAATTTTTAAAAACATTGATTAGTGTTTAATAATGGTTGATTGTCCCGTAGCCAACATGAGAACACGGCGTAGGACTGTAGGGTGAGTCATCCTTAAGTCGCACCAGACGGATGGTCGTATGTAATTTGCGCCTTTGCTAGCTCATCACGACCAGATTGAAATTCCTTTCGCCGCCCCACGTCGGCGGCTGGCTGGCGCCTTCACTTGTTG
Organism: Cecropterus toxeus; assembly: GCA_018249875.1. NCBI lineage: Eukaryota > Metazoa > Arthropoda > Insecta > Lepidoptera > Hesperiidae > Cecropterus > Cecropterus toxeus. The sequence goes on along the minus strand of DWNE01000493.1, from coordinate 5,708 downwards.
CGCGCAATGAAACGTCATAACTACCCTTACGTGACGATATTATCTGATAGTTTGTTTTACTTGAGCCCGACTTATCAGTAACGTCTACAGAATAGTGTGGTAATGGTTATTATACTAGAATGTTGGGCTATTCTTATGGAAATTAATTCCATTGTTTATTTCGAGGGTTACTTTGTAGATAAAGCGATGCTATTAACCTTTTATGAGAATATATTAGAACGTGTTTTTTGTATTTAATAATATTTGTTAACGGTAAATGAGAACGTAGAAATATGTGGTTTACTGGGTGACGGAACCAATGTTGTTCGCCCGGGGAAGCACCGCCACACATACTTCTAGCGTGAAGCAGTTCTTGCGTTTCAGTGGAAGGGTGTGGTAGCCGGCTCACTTCAATATGAGGCGACCATCCTAGTCCTCAGGAGTAGCAACGCATCTGTGATCGACTTCAGATAGAACAAAAGTTCTATATGAGGTCGCTTACAGAAGTCCATGGCGGCCTTAGCCACTTACCATCAGGTGTACTTCTTCCCCTTATACTACTTCATTTTATAAAAAAAAATGTGAAAATTAACCAATGTATTGTCGGTAAGCTAAGATTGACAGCTGATGACTGATGTCACAATTAAATATTTTAATAATGCTATAAACTATACAACAAACAGTACTGGCTATATACTTCATTAAAGTATTGTATTGTGCGTGTGGTAATGCGATTTATATAATAAAACCATAGACAAAATCGAATTGATTCTGGTTGTAAAATCAGATCGAAAAGTTTAACCGCTCCACTCGTTCACAAATCGGTTTTTAAATGAACGTTGTGATTGTTAATTGGATAGCTCGTGGTTAATTTTCTTATTTTCTCTAACTGTACTTGTTTAGCTATTACGAGTAAATAAGTTGTTTAAGATCAGAAGATACCAGGTGCAAGAACCAATGTATTTCAACCGGGTAAAAACCACCGTCACACCTATTTCTAGCGTGAGCAGTTCTTGCATTTCGGTGGAAGGGTGTGGTTGCTGGCTCACTCATATATGAGGCGATCATCTTAGTCCTCGGGAATAGCAACTCATCTGTGATCGACTTCATGTAGAGTCCCTGTTCTATATGAAGTTGTTTACAGATGTTCATGGGGGACAGCAACCCCTTACCATCGGGTGGGCTGCATGCTCATTTGTTACTTTATTCACGTAAAAAAATATACATTGATTGACAACTGTCTCCTTGTCCTCTTTTCATTCCTATTTAAAGATATAACATATGAATAACCTTGTGCGAAGTATATTACGATTTATTCAGATCTATAAATGCATTCGTTTCGTTAACCTTATGTACTTTAAACACACATGTTGTAAATATAACAATTGTAACAAAATTGAACAATTGTAAGTATTGTGTTTTAAAAAAAGGCTGTAATGTCATGGTGCCTATTAAAACAATTACTGAGTGGCAACAAAGGGCGCTTACAAACGGACATTTAGATGTTGTAATTGTTAATTAAATGGCTTGCGAAGGAAGCTTCGAGAACTCGCATTTCCGATGTCAGTGGCGGAACAGAGCAGCGAGGTGGTCTTTAACTGTAATTACAATATTGTGGGCGTCTGACCGGTGTATGCTAAGTATTATTGCGTTCAGATTTTAGTTTGAGTTGCTAAGTATGGAAAAGCAACATTAGAGAAGAATATTACTTTAGAAATAAAACAGCTCTTGTAATTTTTCTTGTAAGCTATTTTAACTAATATTTAGTTGTTTTTGAACCTTGTAGCTTAATGAATAAATACTTTCATATTTGGACATGGAATACGTCGTATATGCAATATTTTAATCAATGTATCTTTTGCTAGTGTTAGTTTATTGGTCTAAATTTAACTATAATCATGACTGAAATTCAAATTTCAATAAAAAATAGGAATGATTAACAAACTAAGGAAGAAATTGGCGTTAAACTGTTTTGTTTATTCTTGTTTCTATATTCTGCAAAAGTATACTATTGCAGAATACATAAACATTAATAGAAATACATTTCATATCATTGTATGAATAAAACTTGTAAATAATAAAATGACAATAGTCGTTTCAAAAGGTATGGGAAGTAGCGAGGACCTACAAATGTTCATGTTAGTTGTAGTTTGGTTTTGCGATGCAATGCAGGCGCCCGCGTCTAAAGCGTCATTTGAAAGGATTCCCACTCGAGTTGCAGTTCTAAGGGAACATATTGGAAACCAGTTTCTAAGTAAACTATACCCTGCCTGTGTAGAAATTACTTCAACATGTTACGTTTGTTCAAGCAATTAACTGAAACGTATCAAATGCTATGTATATGCAATATATGTACAATGTTCTATGTGTAAAATATTGTATAATAATTAAAATATTATTATCCTAAGTTATATCAATGTAAAAGGAATCAAATTACGAAGACTCGCGGTACTGGAATGTATTCAATTTTAGCATAGTTTCAGATATCAAGTTCAAAAAATCTTTTTAAAATTTCAACAGTTAAAAATATTTACCGTAGCTATTCCTATAGAAACCATTTATTTATTTTTAATATATCTAAATACATATGCAAGTTTTAGATTCAAAAGAATAAGAAAAAACAGAACTTCAACGTTTATTAACTTGTGCAAGAAGAGATTGTCGACTCCAGTTTTTTCTTCCGAGAAATAATGTCTTCACATTGCAATTTCACTATTCGTCACAGCTACGTAGAACAAGCTTTATATTGCATCTGATATCAGAAATTACAAAGGAAAATTCCCACAAGCTTTAATTAGCGGTCGTAATATAACTGAAATTTCTGATTGTAAGGGCGCGGTGTGTCACGGTTAGCTTTGTGTTGAACTTGCAACGGGTGTGATATGGCCGCTCTGATTAATGGCGGAACATTCACATGTTATTAATTAATTAGCTGGCAAATTAATAATGAGAGGGTTGCAGTTGACGTGACGTTGCAGCAAGAATTGCTTGTTGACTTTTCATCGTACTAGATTAATTAAAGAAACTTTATGCACAAATTGCACGTCTCCAAATGAGCTGCGGCGACGCCACTAATGATTTGCACCACTTTAGGACACAATTTCTATATAGCAATTATAAAAAATATTATTAGAAATTTAATTATCACTGCTTTACGGTGAAGGAAAACATCGTGAAGAAACCTCTGCACATCTGAGAGTTCTCGTAAAAAAAAGAGTTCTCAACGGTGTGTGAAGTCCACCAATTTGCACTTGGCCAGCGCGGTGGACTATGGCCTAAAACTCTCTCTCTCTGAGAGAAGACCCGTGCCCAGCAGTGGGACAATAATGGGTTGACGATGAATTATAAAAAAAGAATTTTGAAAATCGGTCCAGAAACGCCGGAGAAATCGGTGAACATACATAAAAAAGTACATACAGTCGAACATAGAACCACCTCCTTTTCGAAGTCGGTTAAAAAGCAGTGCAGTTGCAGTAATCTATGAAAAATTTAATATACAATGAACAGTGCAAAAACGCTGTCCCACTTTTCACGATAACGTCAGAGAACTGAAGATATAGAAGCAAAAATTAAAAATATTGTACTTGTTTTCATTTTATATTTACGAACACTATCCGTTGTACCTATAAAATTTTAAGTTTCAAATCGTCACACTTACTAAGTTTTCCCATAGCAAGTTACGTTTAAAGACTGTAAAAATGATAAAAGTTTCAGTGAAGCCTTTTAAAAAGAACAAAACTTATAGCAATAAATATCGGGAACTGGAACTGGATTACTCAATATATTAAAGAAACTCTGCGAAGGTTTTATACACTTCGCAGTTATAAAACTACTCGCAGTAAGAACAAATACAAGTTGGGACATGCCCCTCGCGGGGTCTCGGAGCTCATAAAAAGGAAAAAAAGTAATGTTTCTATATCGTAAAGATGGAAATCTAGCAAGCAAGAGAAAAACATACGAAGAATTCGAGGGCAGCAATGCCCCGAGCGGGCACTTAGCGTGGGCTATTAAGGACGCCGTGACCGCCAGCGCGACGGAACGACGAAAACTATAAAACCGTTAAAGTAACGTTTCAGCAGCCGTAAAGAGCGTCGCGAGATCTGTTGACAATGTCGCCCCAACCCGCAATAAACCGTATGCACCCGGCAAGGTAGTAAAACTTAACGGCACTATGATTAAACTTATCTATGAGCGAACTCGCAAATCACGACCTCCCTAATAACCAGCGTTTATTGCGCGATCCCCTCACGTCTGAACAGCAGACTGTAAGGCCGTGTTGTCCAGAACATCTTTGCGTATGTCAAGAGCTATTGCAGCTTGGCACGGTGCCCAGCGCGGCTGCCATTGGTTTGTTTTTCTAATATCACTACATTCACTTTATTTGTTCACTGATATTATAGTAGCCTTTTAAAAATGCACTTGCACTTGGCATATAAATACCAATATGTGGTATGTGGCGTAAAACATTGAGAACTTTGAAAACGGTTTACAAGTGGAAGGATGTTATAAAAATTTTACGGTCGCTTCCCGTTAGCGAAGGCTGCAGCCTTAATGGACGAGCTAAGTGCATAGGAACATTCATGACAGTGGTAAGAAAACGACAGCAATATGGACGTTAATAGCCATCGACGTTAAGACTGCGCAGATTTAGGAATTTCATGTCGGTTTAACGACCGTTTATCAGACAAGTAGTAAAGGAGTTTTAGTTAACGTTTCATAAATACATTAACTTAGCAGCATTATCATATATTTATATTATTATATCAATGCCTATATGATTATCGTACCTAATTGCACATAAGTTACTTTAATTTCATAAAAAGTTAGGATTAAAAAATATAAAAGGAAATCTTACACCAACAATATTATGTTGGTGTAAGACTTCCTTCTTGTTCATAGTTGTTCGACTTATTATTCGTATATTTCATTTTACGAGTCTTTCATCTTATATACATGAAATATTCATAGTATATAAAAAATATAACAAAAAAATGTGCCACAAAATTGAGTAGTGCAGCTGAAAACACAGGGTAATTAAACTTATGTTAGTTCATTACTGTAAGCACAATTTACACACAACTAATTTACTAAAGGCTTCATTACCAAACTTTTGGCTGCGTGCGGCGCCGCGATACAAACTACATACACGAGGCAGCTCCACACAAAACCATAATATAAATTGTACATCAATTACTCAACTACAAGTGGTAAAATCCTATTAAGGCGTTGGAAAAGGATTTCGTCACTGTCACAACTTAATTGTAGAAAGCTGCTGTATTTGGCACTCTTCTTTCTCTTTTTTAAACGACAACAATGATCACGGTTTTTTATTATTGAAGTTGCCTAGGAATTTGCAGTCAATTTCAGTGTAAGTGGCAACTAGCAGTAGTTGCCACTCGTAGACCTATATTTTGAAATCAAATTCAAATAGGTTTACAAAAATGACAGAATTGAAGAGTTTGCTTACCACACTCTCACGAATAAGATCATCTAAATACTTAAAACTGTCGTTATTAGCCAAAACTAAGTCTGGCAGAGTCATTTTATAAAGAGTTCCAGTACCTTTAATAAACACACAATACATTGAATGATTTAGTGCACTTTATTTTTCATATCATCTCACTCTAATGTCTCAATGGACGACCCGCGTGGCTACCATACCGGTCTGACGCGCAGTGGGTCCCGGGTTCGATTCCCGGCCAGACAGAAATATGAATGATGAGTTTAGA
>DWNE01000492.1:0-28594 GCA_018249875.1 Cecropterus toxeus | reverse complement strand
TAAAATCAAAGTAGCCTAAGTTACGCCTTATGATATCAGCTATCCAACAGTGAAAGTCCCATCAAAATCCATCCAGCAGTTTCAGAAATTAGCCGGAACAAACAAACAGACAGACAAAATTTTTTTTAAATGGTTTTTGTTATCAGTATCATGTATATATTTACATATATGCATTTGGTAAAAAAATGTGATTTTGTTATTACAAACAGGCACTTCAATTTTATTTGTATGTATAGATTATTTAAATAAAATATATCTATGGTATGAACTTTGTATAAGACAAAAGGTGGGTAGTATTTGTCAGGTGGTAGAACCAGTATAGTTCAACCGAGGAGGTACCGCCGTCACACCTATTTCTAGCGTGATGCAATTTCTGAGTTTCGTTGGAAAGGTGTGGTTGCTGGCTCACTTATATATAAGGCAACCACCTTAGTCCTCAGGGGTAGCAACACATCTGTAATTGACTTCAGAAAGAACCCTTTTATTAGAGAAAATTGCTTACAGATATCCATGGGCGGCGCTAACCACTTACCATCAGGTAGACTGCATGCCCGTTTGCTATTTCAATCAGATAAAAAAAGAATAAAAGATACAACAAAAATAAGATATAGTTATAATAAAAGAAAAAATAAGTTAAATCCTCAGTTTCTGTTCCTCATTTTTTTACTCACGCTTTGCGAGTCCCTTTTAAAAAGATTCACGATCTCCCAGGGGGGTTCCCACACTTTCACTGCTTTAGACCGCACTCTTTCATGCTAACCAAGTGAGAATCGATAAATTTCACGTACCTTTAAGAACGTTTTCTTACAAAACTTATGTTTACGCACTGTGTATTTAACACTTAAAATAAATTGATCATAATATGTATTTTTGACATGCACGTAACTTCGCAAAATCAGTGGGGCGTATGTAGGATACAAAGCTCAGGTGAGTGAAATTTCAATTTTAATAACCTTTTAATTTTAATAAGCTTTCACAGTTTTTGACATAGTAGGTATTTATCATTATGCAGCATTTGGTTTAACTGGGCGGCACAACTGCTGATGCTCATATCTGGGCCGACTCAAGCGTCTTAATGAGGGTAAGCTGTTGAATGGCAAATGGGTGCAAAGAGGGCAAACAGGAAAATTAACTGGTAACTGTTCCATAGTGCTTTGCGCGGCTGAAATATGGGTCAGTCTGTCAGAACCGATGGACGATTACAATCCTTTATTTGATTTTGTCACAGAACTGTTATTTTCTTGCCATCTGAATAATGAGTTTAGATTCTGTTCTGGGTGTTTGTGTATTCATCTTTGCGCGTCAATGGTACTCACAACACAGGAGAAAATCCTAATGTGGGGCTATGAGTGTAGAAAGCGTCTTTTTTGTCTTCATGATCATTTTTCAAAATTTAAAATAAATTAACGGGCTAGGTCCCAAATTTATGGAGCAACGCTATCTTGTCTCGCACACGCTAGGTTTTTTCCTTTATCGTGGATGCCACGAGAACACGTAAAGCGAATACACAAACACCCAGACATAGAATAGTATTCTTTATCATTCAGTCTGTCTAGTCGAGGATCAAGCCTGAAACCTACTGCGTGTATCATCAGTATGGTGAAGGCTCCGTCACGCAGGTCGTCATCATTGGTGATTTAGGTTAATTTTAATTTATTTTAAATGTTTCGATGTCTGGGATTAGGTATTCGTTGAATTACGCAATTGAGATTTGTCACAATATATATACATATAATATATGTATATTGTTTAAGCAATCTCAATTGTAATTTACATTAGGTATTTGTTTTTATAACTAATTATTTATTTTAACGCCTAAATTGTTCTTAGACATGAAATCATGTTTTTGAATTATGTTTATTTCAATATTTTATAAAAAAATATAATTTATTGATAACAAAATAACGTGTGCCCTAAAATAAAATTATAAGGTTGATTTGTTTTATGAATATGAATTATATAAATACAATTTAAAATGTGTGCCACAATACATCTAGTCTACTTAATACCTAAATTTTACAAGAGGTATAGTGTTTCGGAGAAGGACGAGGCTTAGCGATAGGTTCCTTCGTGTAAGGTAGCGTTACGGGTTTACTACAACACTATTACAATTTGTGTTAAGTAAAGAAACAACTTTAAGAAAGAAATTTCCTGTATATTAATTTTCAGCTATTAAAAATTATGAGGCAAAGAATATTTTATAGATAAAGTTAAGAATTAATTAACATTAATGAATAACATTAATTGAATTTTCAGGGGTTTTGCAACCTTAAGTTTAAATTCAAATATGTCAAACTTTAAAATAATGATATTGTAAACAAGTAATTATCATGAAAACAAACAACTGATGGCTACAGTATTTTGTTTTTAGTGTTCCGTATCCAAAAATGGTAACATCGTTAAAAGCATAAAACCCGTCAAGCCGTTTGGGCTGTAGCGCGTGCCAAAGAAATGGACATACATACATACAAACAAACAAACAAACAAACATACATACATACACTCTCGAAAAACACCATCCTCCTTCTAACGTAGTCGGGTAAAAAAAATCTTTTTAAATTTATCTCGTACTCAATAGAACGCCCAATTAAAATTTCAAATTTCAAATGAATATGCCTTATTGCCCCCTGACGATTAAGTTGGAGAGCCTAATATATCTATAGATATGTCTCCTTTACCACACTCATCAGAGCAGAACATAAAAGCACATTACACTGCTGTTCTTAGGCAGACATACACGTGGCGCTGATGCTTCCGGAGTCGAACCAAGAGGAGTCCTTTAAATGGTGGATGATAGGTGAATGTATAGTTTTAATTCAATACTGATTTCGTTCGACTTTTTTAAACGCTTTCTACACTCATTACTTCACACTAGGATTTCCTCCTGTTTCGTGGGTGCCATGGACGAATACACAAACACCAGACCTAAAGCAGAATTTTAACACCTCATTCAGATATATTTCTAGCCGGGGATCGAACTGACGATCGATGGTGTCAGACCGGTGTGGTGATCGCCACGCGGGTCGTCAAGCTGTCAATATGATTTGTGCCTATCTTACTAGATGGCACTAATTTTAAAATACGCTCAGAATAAATTGCTATAATCCTTGCTAGGATTATGACAAGCGAGTTATTTTGGACAATCCTAGGATTAAACAAGTCTTTAAGGCACCGAATTAACGGGTTCCATTACAAATAGCCCAGATCACCTACGGGACTCGGGCTCTCTTAATAAACATGCCTTAGCTAGTATACTAGGTAATTAGAGGTAATAAATGGTTGCAACTCATTAATGACCTTTGTGATCGACGGTTACTGTGTACGGTTGTTTGTTTTATCTCAGGTCAACCATTAAGTCATGTCTGACCTTATGTCAGGGTGAAGCAAGAAATTATTATGAAAAATAAACCCGACTGCTAAATCAGTTTTTTTGTTTTATATTAAAAAAATAATAACATAATGTCATAACACATTATATTATTATTTTTTATACTCATAAAAAAATTAAACCCATTTTTACATCTTTTCATACCCATATTTAGTATATAACACTCTGCAAACTTCCGAAGATTCCTATGATACGTCATATGTCCGTGTTTGGGTAATTATTTTGTGGATCTTATATGGTCACTTAAAGTACAACGGTGCATTTTTTAATATTATACACTTACAAAACTATGTAAATCAACAGCTATTAGAATTGGAATGATGTGCACACAAAAAATATTTAAACATTTTAAACTGGAACCAGGTAAATTTACAGTAAAATATGAACCGTAAAGATTTGTGTCTTCACTTCTCTATAAAGGAAGTACACCGAAATATATCGGCAATAAACAAGGAGAAATGTCTGCCCTTGCAAAGAAAAATGTACCCTAGAGGGCCCAGTTTTTGGGTCGAATCTTGGAAGATTAAGTTAAAAGAAACTCAGGGTGAAAATATGTCTTGAAATAGATAAATTTCAGTCGCTTCCACGAAGGTAAACATCTCGACGTATGCATTCTGCCCCACGTTTAACGGACTACATTCAAAACTATTTGTATTTTATACGTTAGAGAACTTATTTTAAATGTTTTGAGAATGTTAGATGCGAGAAAGCTAAAGGTATCGTGAATTTTATGTCATTTTATAACTTAAAGCAACTTTAAATAAAATGAGAGCGCTAAAATAATATTCTTTTGATGGCATATACGAAGTAAATATTTAATTTTCTATCCGGAAGGTCCTTATTATTTTTCATGTACCTTCAACGGTAAAAGGGTAAGTAAAATGTATTTTTGGTATCGTATCGAAGGACGCGTACTTCAGCTAGTATGCTATGAAAAAATCAATTTAGCAAATTTAGAGCTCTAAGCTTCGACTATCAAGGCACTACCGCCATATTTACTTACGTCTCATACCAGCAGCGTTAAGAGTATACTTACTTAGCGTGGGCAAATAGCTTTTATTTAAACTCTATCCTCCAAGGATTCCATACAGGGTTTATTAAAATAACCATAGAAAAGAGAGATAATTATTTCTCGTAATAAACTATTAAATTTATTTTACTGGTAACAAAGTCAAATTAAAAAGTCATTTAGTGCAAAGACTAGTAACATCGTTAAAACATTTAAACTACAAGCCCGACTCCTTAAAATGATTTTTTGTTCGTAATGATATATATTTAATTTAACGCTTGTATGAGTTTTGTCAAAATAGTCAAAAGTATTGTAGTGCCTATGTGACTTTCCAAAGTGAGACGATTTTAATGATACGTCACACATCACAAGCCGTTCGGGCTGTAGTGCGTGTCCAATAAATGGACATACAGACAAACAAACATACATACATACATACATACACTCGAAAAACATTACTCTCCTTTTGACGCAGTCGGTTAAAAAGTAAATAAATAATACTATAATGTATTTCCCTCTTTTAAACATTTAATTTACAATAACCGAAAGGATCAAATAAATACGAAGATTTGTCATGAACCCAGCAGCCTTGATTCATTTCATTCTCACTTAACTATAAAATGCATGCTCTTTGCAATGCCCCATTCAAGTACGGATTTAAAGAGTATTACTTTAACAATGGCCTTAGTGCTTGACGCTACAGTCGATATTGGAGTGTACTGAAGCATCGTTTTAAAGCGTTTCGTAAATAATAGGCACAGATATAAATTATACTTCGTAGTCGGTTAAGACCCAAGTGAGAGCAGAGATAGTGCTACCAGGTTTAGAATATTTTCCATTTGGGCTGTCAACGAAAAATGGCGCCCGTATTTATTATGCAGACGGTGCGTACTCCGTATTTTCATCGTTAAGTGTCGAGTACTTTTTGTCTGTAACTTGTTGAGACTGACATTTATTTTGTATTTAAAGAGACGTCATTAGAAAGTGTTAAGTTGTTCTTTTGAATGTTTTAATGATAGTCTTATTCGTCTCGAATATATTTCGATTATATCGCTATACATATTTCTAAAGTGAAGTTCTTGCGATCCGGTGAGAGTGAGGTGTAATTTTCTGCTCATTTTAACCGATTTCATTGTATAAAGTGACCACTTTGTCCTCGAGAGTAGTAACGCATCTATCAAATATTTTAGATATAACTCATCAGTGCAGAAGTCAGGGCAGTAGTGATCATTGACTATCATGAGAACTGCCCATCATAACATTGCCCATGTAATAAACAAGATAGTTAAAAATACAAAGTATTACAAAGAAAAAGACAAACCCGTTGAGTTTTTTCAAGATCTTCTCAGTTAAGGTCATCTTCCGATCCGGTGGTAGTGTAAGAAAAAATACAGTAAATGACAATTTGTAAGTGCCCCCGTAGGCCTATGCAAAATAAAGACATTTCATTTCATTTCCTTTCACTGAACGCTTGCGTAAGGAAGTTGTTTAAATAAAAAAGAATCAAATTACGAAATTACGCACAACAAACATTTTGTATTTGTGTGCTTTTCAATAGAAATGCAGTAGATCTACCGTCTTTTTAACATTTTTACCGAATTTTGTAATGCCTAAAATATTTACAGCATAGGAATCTACTTTTTTTTCGCAACAACGTTCTTTTAAGAAAATAAAAACAGAATTTTATTATTGTATGTCGTAATAACTGTACATTAATTTGAAACATGACAGAGGAAATGTATTCCTCTGTCAAGTCATTTTATATGAATAAAACGCACATCTTCTTTATTGGTCGTAAACTTGTAGTGACACAGTTGAAAAAGTTTTCGTCGACGTAAATTGCTCTTCTTCTATCGTAGAAGTAATTATAAATGGGCCAATGATGACTATTTTATATTATCTTATTAAATAAGTAAAAAAATACTGTAATCCAGTAAAGTAGTTTTGTCATTTAGTGTATTTTTGTACAAATTACTGTATTTTTAAGCGACTTCCCAAAGGAAGAGAAGTTATCTATTCGTCACGTCTCGATTCGACCGTCATTGAATGCGGTCAGTTTCACAGGGGGTTCCATTTTACGAAATCGATAAATTTTTAGCAGTTTTCCCGGAAAATTGGAAAAACCCGATTTCTTATAATCTTGAATAACTCGAGTGTTCCTGAACCAATTTCAATTTTTTTTCTTTCATTTCGTGGGAAATTTTATCACGGAACTTTCTTTCTTGGACATAGATCCGTATCCGTATCCGATATATCATGTGTGCATAAAGTAATTTTAATTAAAATTTGAATTAGAAACGAGCTTACCGAAATCCATATTTTAATTGAAATGAAAGTGAATGAAATGAAAAAATATTGACGTTATTCCCTTTTCCTTAAAAAAAGTGCTATTTACTATATACGTTAATAAAATTACAAGCAAAGCTAGTCTGGCGGAGAGACGATAGGCTAAATATTACGTAAATTGGATAAGGTGGGTGCAGGTGTACCCGCGCGATGAAACTCGTCTTAAACCTATTTCCAGTTGAGATGTTGAACTGAAACTATCGTTTGTCAGACGAATAACCGGTAACAGTGCTGAGATAATTTAGGTTCATGTCAAAATGTCTACATTTCAAAATATCTTGTAGCAAATTTATATCATGTATCTTCCTTACGGTTTATGAATTTGCAAGATTTTTCTTTCATAATATAGAAGTAATAAACTACAATGTAATTTAATACAGACAATCGCTTTCTACAATAGCCCACACTAGGTTTTTCTCCTGTGTCGTGTGTGCCATAGACACACAAAGACGAATACACAAACATCCAGACTCAGAACGGGAATCTAAATTAAACATTCTGATGTCTGTCTGATCGGGGATCGAACCCAAAACCCACTGCGCGTCAGACTGACATAATGACCGCTTCGATTACAATTAAACAAGACTAGTCGTATCTGAGTTTAGTCACTGCTGCATTGTGACCTCTGAGGATTTAGTTGAAATGCCTCGAATAAGTATACCTTTGCCACACCCTTTAAATGAGAATACAAAAAAATCTATAACACTTCTTCTTCTTCTTAAAGTGCCTCTCCAACTAGTGAAGGTTGGCTATCAGCTTCCCTCTCTCTTCCTTATTTTTTGTTCTGCGGAATAGCTCAGCGGCGCTGGCTATTCCGGTCCACTCTCTAATGTTACGGAGCCACGACTTCTTTCTCCTGCCAACCTTCCTTTTTCCTACCACCTTTCCCATCATGATAAGTTGGAGGAGATTATATCGTTGGTGTCGTAGAACGTGGCCCAGGTAGGTTAAAGGACTAGAAACATATTTATAGTAAAATGCTTGTGTATTGTTTCATTAAAATCCACCTACTCTGTTAAAAGTTACAACAATTTCAATTTACCATTTTATTAAATGCAGATGAAACCGCGAGGCAAAGCTAGTATTGAATTTATTGTCACACGCAACAATCTTGCTGTCTTACCGGCGCTAGACTTAGAGATAATTTTCATTTTATTTCTATATATATGATGACTCACGATAAAATACTAAAAGAGGAAATAAAAATGTTACTATATTTACCCGACTGCTTCAGAAGGAAGTAATGTTTTTTGAGCGTATGTATGTATGTTTGTTTGTATGTATGTCCATTACTTTGGTACGCACTACAGCCCAAACGGCTTGACAGATTGTGACTTATGATGTATGATTAGAATCGTCTTAGTTTGGAGAGAAGCGTCTGCAAATAGGGGAAAAGAGGGGGACAATTTAATTTTATTATAACAACAACATGGATATCAAATAAAAGTTAGTAAATAAAACGGTCATAAAATCAAAAATAACAGACATATAATTTCGTAATCGAACTGCCTATCCTAATATCAAACCCGGAATACTCGGCGAAGACCACAGGTCGATGCAGGTATTGAATAGGCCATCTAAGATTTAACCCGTTGATTAACTAAAATGCAAATGGCAATGAGGAAAGGCAGCTTGTGACCTTATTAGTTAACGTGCATAGCCTCGCTACTTATGTACGGTTACAAAGTTAAGCAACGTCAAGCCCGGTCGGGAATTGGATGGATGACTGTCAGTGGCCAAACAAGCATGCTTAAATCCTTCGGAAGGTACGTTACGCTATCCCGATTGTTATCACAGTCGTGAAGCCTCGGAGGCGTTTAAACTAATGTTATATTCTCCACCTCCGCGCATTGGAGCCATGTCGCCTTCACCATACTGCTCCAACGTAAATTCTTCTAGGCCAATGAGGCTTTCCTCCAGACCTCTTCCAGTTGTGAAAAGAAACCAACACCTAGCAATAGGTTACAGAGGATCTACCAACTGTCCACTATAATTACATTCAAAGCGACTATAATTTTTATCAACTACCATTATGTGTCATCACAGTAAAGAGGCATATTATGACAAAGTGTAGCCTTGTTGGTAGAAAAGTCATATACAATTAAGAAAAAATCGTTATTCTAACTTAACGATGTGTAAACACGACAGCGATCACTTACGAGCCACGAACATAGACATTGTACTACAGGTGTTGCTAAGTGTTGCAAACGGTTGCAAATGCGAAATACGAGAGAAGTAGTCTATACTTCTTCCATACTCTAGAAATTCGAAGTTTTGAACGCTATTTGGAACTTTCGTAAGACGGTCGGTAGGGGTTAATCGGTTAAAATATCTGTATTTTTTGTTAAATACATTTTTCTATGAGTGTATATTGCAACGTCTCATTATTGCCATTTTGGAATAAAGATCTAGGAACTTCGTTCCTGATAAGGGCCCAAGTCTAAGCAGTGATAGCCTAATGGGTAAAACTCGGTCTCGCAACATTTATTTTTATAAAATGACTAGCAGACCCGTGCCCACTTCGTTGGACATTAAAAAAATTATGTAGCTGTTTGCATTCATTATTTCTACCCATAAAGCCAGATACTAAGTTTCATAAAGCTTGCTTAAAAATTGGCGAACTTTCGTTCAATTTTTTAACTCCCATTTAAATCTCTTAAGGGTTGAATTTCTAAAAATCCTTTCTTATCGCTCATTTACACCATGAAAGAAACCCTTGTACAAAATTTTAGGGTTCTAGGTACAGTAGTTTCGGCTGTGCATTGATATATAAGTCAATGAGTCGGAATTGCCTTTTATATAATTATATAGATTGATAAGCATCGTACGGGTCACTATGAGAGGAGATCCATGTCCAGCAATGGGATGTTAATGGGTTTAGTTGCATGGCCATCGTTAATCCTGTAGAGCTAGATGGGGTACTCCTAGCTTTACATCCGACCCGCGACACATTTTAAGGGCGTCATAATTTCAGAACACTGAAATACCTTTTTCGTCGTTACGTCTTTTACCTGGACAGTAAGAATGCTTACTTTTTACGAAGCGAGTAAAACCTTTATTTTTGTTCATCTATTTTAAGAAAGCTTGAACCCACGCTACGCCCTTTTATTTGTAGCCGCGACTATCTACTCTGTTCATTTTACTGCCCGTGACTTCATTAAGATATTTAAATTAGACCCGCAACTTTAAAAAGTTTGCTCTAGTCTGCAGTATATGGTCTATTTTATACCTCACACTGCTACAGTAGACACTTTAAATGAAACTGCTTAAAACTTTAATATTACCTATAGTATCTCCCGTGTCTTCATCGTCCCCTACTTCCACACAGCGGATCGAGAACGGCGGCTTCAGGTGGGCGAATCCAAGCACTGGCGGCTTGGAACATGATGTCACGAACTAAAAATCAATAATTCAACGTATCATACTTATATAATATTATAAAGGCGAAATTTTGTGAGGCTGTACGTACGTATAGCCTGAGCGTATTCCATATACTTGTAAATCCATTTTTCATTCATCGATTTTACGACATGAAAAAATGAATTATCATCATTTTGTATCGAACAAAGGAGTTAAATGAAAGTTATGTATTTGCGGTGAATTAACATGTATTTAAACTTCTTATTGCAGATATTTTTCCGCGCTCTCGCTTGCACGCTCAGGCTCAAGCGAAACGTGACACTTTCTCGGGAGTGCATCATCGAATTAAAACACGTTATCCCATCAAAGCCATCTCCCGCGCGTTATTATTTTAGGAACATGGCCCGTTTATTTATAGTGAAGCCCTGCTATATATCTCACAGCCAGCATGATTTTACAGAAAAAGATCTTTTACTTTTCATTTATTCACATACTTGAGAATCGATTGACCAGCTAACGATTATCTGGAACAATCGCTATATCTAGAAGGTATACCTTCAGGAACATGGCCCGCTCGTTCTCGGTGAAGTCACGCTGCAGCACGTCCCACAGCCAGCAGACGACGCGGTGGGAGTCGTGGAAGCCGCCGTAGTACTGCGTGTGTCGACGTAAGTCTCGTAGATCTAGTGGCACGTTGTCCCCGCTTACGAGCCGTTGGAGCTGCGGAAAACGAAATTACTCATATCGCTGCTTGAATTGAATAGCAGCACAATTCAAAAGCTCTAATTTTACAGGAGAGCCACATGTAATTTAAACAATTATTTTAATGAATGAAGTTAAAATAATAAAATTATATTAAAAGGCATTAACGATGTTTTAGTAAGGGCCCTTTATTGGATGAAATTTATCTTTAATTTAATATTGATGATTTTTTCAGTTATTCATGCAAAGTTACAAGCAAGCATATAGTCCATCTAATGGTAAATGGTTACTGCCGCCAATGGACATCTGTAAGCACTTTCATATAAACAAGGTATAGCACTGAATAATAATACACACAGATCACAATATCACAGATGCGTTCCAATTCCCTAGGACTAAGTTGATAACCTCATATATAAGAGAGAAGAACATAATTACATTAGAAATACATTTAAACATTTGTCACGCTTATTGTTATGTCGCTGCATTTAACTTTCTCTATGTTCTGTTGCTTTATTATTTCTTCCTTTTCTTCACTTTTATATGCAGTGCTTGTTAATTAATTTATTATTTTATTCCGATTTTTTTCTACACTGTGTACTTTTTGATTCCTATCTGTCTACATATCTTTCCTCTCTTTATCTTATCACACACTTACCACTTTTTTGTTCCTTTTCCTTTTAAATATTCATAGATACCTGCATAGATTGTCTGGAAGAGATCGCTGCTTAGCGATAAGACCGCCTATTGCATACGACTTATCATAATTGTATGTTATTGTCATTTCTCTTTATATTTATAATGTGCAATAAAGAGTATTCTATTCTATTCTTAATACATATATTTGAAAAAGCTCTTATTTAATACTGAAATATGTACCATAAATTAAACGTTTTCAACACTCATAGACTCATACTAGAATTTTCTCCTGTGTAGTGGGTGCCATGGTACACACACAAAGACGAATACACGAACACCTAGACCCATAACAGAAATCTAAATTCATCATTCAGATGTCTGCCTGGCCGGAAATCGAATTCGGAACCCACTGCGTGTCAGGCCGGTATAGTGACCGCTCCGCCATGCGATAATTAACACAATAAGAGAGCGAAATGACATTAAATATGGGCATTAGTAAAATGACTCAGTATTTTATAGCAAAGGTAACAATTACAAAAATGATGGAGTACTTCGCCTAATATTCCTGCCTACATATTAGTGTGTATTTACAAATTTACACCACGAAATGTTTTATGGTATTTACCAGTTACCATAACTATACTATTTTACCACATGAAGGTATGAATTTTGGTATGTACTTGTATGTTCACTGAGGCCTATGGACAGAATTATTTAAATGATAAATACATATTAATCGGGACCCAAGAACTGCTTGAAATTTTTGAAATAACTGCACTTCTCGTCGTATTGGTTTAAATTCACACTGGTTTTAATTTGACTTCATATTCGGTTGAGTAGTTTATTTCATTTAAAATAAAAAAAAAAACACGTCAATTTTTTTAGCATTTTTTAAGCATCTACCATATATGATAGTTTACAATGAAAAATTTCATATTTAAACCAATTCGTTCGTTATTATACTTTTTCAGTCACGTCACGGTCTTGTCTTCAATGGCATATTTAAGAATGTTTATTCCTAAGCTTTAAGTAAACCAAACCGTCCAACATTGGGGTCAGGTAATAGTAGTTCAACAGCAACACTTGTAATAATCATACAACTAACCTCGGGTGTAGAGAACAGAGACAGCCACTCTGGGTTGATAATGGTCCTGAAACCTTTAATAAAGGCATTCGTTTGGTCCTTTATTTGCGTGTGCATTCGGAAGTGCGCCATCAAGTGGATGTAATTAATTCTGAAAATTATTTCAATTTCATTTTTCAATAACGACAAGTACACGACGATTGCGATATTGCACACGGATGTCTCTTTTTGAATGTGCTCCAAGAATTTACGTATAATCCATTTGAATATACACAAAATGATTTATTTTGGAAGTTATTCCTTAGAAATATGGACACGGCGTTTAAAAATAAAGCAAAAGAATTGTCCTTTTAATTTCTAATCTGGCACCACATTAGTGACTGAGTTAGTGTTGCGAATGCCTTTAAACAATAGTGCCCACTTAAAAATCGAGTGATTTTATTTGTACAGATATGTAGAAACTAGTTTAGGATATTGACTTACTTGTTTTCATTAGTAACTGGTATTGCTTTCCCGCCCGGTACAAGCTCATGTGTGACAATCTCTCCTAATCTCTCTTCATCGACGGAAAATGTAAGCTCCAATGAGGATATATCGCCCTATAAAAGTAACACAGCACATTATAAATTCGTTTATTGCCTTAAGAAGCAACGACAATAACAATGCATTATTAGAAACAGGTTCAGAAGACTACATGGCTAACTATGAGAACTATTTGACAGACCTAAGAAACAACAAAAACATTGTTTTTCTCTATAGATATAACACACATTCTCTAATGTATACTTTTAGGATACGATAGGACATATAATACTTTCGAAAAAAAACCTATTTTTGTCAAATTTTATCAATAAATGAAGCGCTAACTTTCAGCGATTTTTCTACAAACATTGTTTATTGAAAAACTGCTTGTTTATTAAACAAGTGTTAACCTGGAAGTGCTTGATGTATGTGAGGCTCCGGTAGAGGTCGCGGTCGAGCGAGGGCAGCTCGTCGATCCAGCTGTAGAGCGCCTGCTGCGTCTGGCCGAGCACTTGGCTTAGGAAGAATGATGCGAACGGCACGTCCACAACTATGCCCTGAAATACGAGTAATATTTAAGACTAACTGTGCCACGCGGTTACATTTGCATTCAAGGAATGTAACATACATAACCGAAATTTTAAGACCTTCAAAAATTTGAGCAATATTGCATTTTTTCAAAGAGGATTGATAGCAACTGACATTAGCACTTAAGGCAAATTTTTTTTTGGTTGGAATCTATATTTTACGTCTCGCAGTATTTTTATGTCTCGCAGATTAACCACAACTAAGAAATACAGATAGACATTTTTTTTACGTTTATGCTCCACGGTTTCACTCGCGTTTAATATAAAGCATATAACTTTCCTCAAAACATTATTATTTTTTGGCAGGTTTTCCATTTATATTGGATATGTAAATATTGGCACTGGAGCAGCGTAGTATCGTATGTCCCAGATCACAAAGTAGTCTAACGTATTACCTCGTACACCGCCTTGCCGAGCATGCGGCCGATGAACTCGAACAGCTGAAGATGGTTCTCTTGCAAGCACGACGTGGGCGACGGGTACAGCCGCTCCTCGCTCGTCGTGCAGAACAGATTCAACGACGGATCGAACACGCGCTTTATTGTCTCCTCTAGGAATTCTGTACAATAAAGAGATTAAAATTGTTTATCTTTTCTTTTCAAGTGAAACATCGATAGGCGCAGGGAAACCTGACCGTTGCAGAGGCGATTCTTGCATTTATTGTTTTTTTATGCACCATTTGTTATACATTGTCGGATTTATTAAGTATCGCACAACATTAAGCGGGCTGCAATGTTAGTTAGACATAATGCGAATTAGTACTGTTCGTAGATGGCGTTATTTTCGTTATACTACATATTTAGTGCCTGCCGCAATTTTGTTCTTTTATGCATATTACTAGCAAGAACACGATGTTTCACATCGGCCAGGCGTTCCGCAAAACATCCGCGTGTTAGACGAGACAAATTAATGTTTTTTATAAGACTTTTTACACTATAATTCATACCCATACCATAAGATTTTTACTACTTCATAGGTGTCATGGACATGTAATAGTAACCTTTGAAAACGCCATCCTGATCAATCCCAGCCTCATCCAGCCCCTGCTCGTTGATGAACCGCACTCGTACCACCCCTCGCAACGCCCGACTGGGCAACGCTGCCAACTGCCGGTAGCCGTCCTCCACTAAACGAGTCCGTCGAACCGTTACAAGCGTGGATCGACCGCCACACGCTCTCTCCGTTAGGCCTAAGACCACCTGTGGTTAAAATAATTGTTAACTATGAATTATACAAGTATATAAAGTATGAGATTGAATTTGCAGAACATTGTTTGTCCATGTCATTTTATTCTATATTTTTTTTAATAATAAGTGATCTCTAATTTTGTAATATAGCGTTAAAACTATCATGAATATTTTTTGTGGGATTGGACGGATGGATGAAAGCATGAATTGCTACCACCATAAATAAACCACTACCATACCATACCATAAATGTCTACATAAACTCATCAACAAAATGAACCAGATAAAATTTACCTTTTCGTCAGCCACAGCTCTCCTAAAAAGCCGTACGCGCTCTCCGTGCGCTATCATGTGAGGAGTCTTCTGCACCAATACCTGTGAGATAATACACACACATCGATTTAGAATATTGTCAAAAAGTATGTTTTTTTTAATTTTTCTGCTTTGATTTTACTCGTATTTTTTTGAACCATTTATTGTTATGTTTAAATTTTGTTAGATAAACTGTTTTTACTCCCATAAATTTTGTATAGAAGGATATGATTTTGTCTGTTGTGTGTAAATTAACCTTAATTCAAGGACGTATTGTTTTCAACCGGTCGAAGCCGATCCTATGACACTCGCCCAGGTGATTCACAGTGGAATGCTGAATGACGCCACTTACTGTTTATCTCCCAAGTATATGATTTTAATCTGATATTATCGCGGAATTGATACATTTTAATATGTTATAGGTACTCACGATATTGTGTATTCGTCTTTGTAAGACCATGGCACCACGACACAGGAGAAAATCGTACTGTGGGGCTTCGAATGTAGACAGCGTTTATGTTATTATTTGAAATAGTTCAAGCCTCCGTCATCCGCTATAACCAATGGGAAGAGGGAGCGGTGACGACTGTACCACGGGACGAGGGAGCGGCGTGACAGAGCAGCACGTACCTGCTGCGGCTTCTTGCCCTTCTCGAGGTCCTGCATGAAGTGCGAGTCGCGGATGTCGCGCACGAGCCAGTGCTGCGGCGGCGCGTACGCGCGGCGGCAGTCGCGCCGGTACAGCGCCAGCAGCAGCGTGTGCAGCGGCGCGAACAGCGCGTTGTGACTGATGCTCTTCAACTCTGAATACGTTTGTTATTCAAAGGGAATTAACTGTGTTCGTTTTGTGTACATTTAACTATAATTTCGATGCCGATGAAACATCTTCAACACTGGGAATTGATTTGTTATTGAAATGGAATTAAATGTGTTCGTTTTGTGTACACTTAACTACTTAAAGTCATATACCACGATAAAAAATATGTTGTACTTAATAAGTTCACAAATGTTTTATTAGAAATGTTTTATTTATCAATATTTATGACGACTTTCTTTGAATTTATAAATTGTTACTTTTTTAAATTATTTTATAGATGTTTTTTTTTAATAATATGTCTCTTTTATTAGTTGTTCTAATGTATTTTTCCCCATTGCTCATGGAGAAAAAATACCAACCTAATATTATTATTCTACTCAAAAATACAAAAATCTCATTTCGTTTTTAATAGTTTAAATAGAATCTGGTAATAACTACAAAGCTACTTATCAGGTCGTAACATAGCTATAATCATCTTAAAAAAAAAAAAAAAAAAACTTATTGTTTTTTTTTCTAAGATCTATAAAAACAACTATACTACTGCATGAATACACTGCTGGTATATAATGCTTAAAAAATGGAATAAATTACCTCTGAAATAAAATTATAGAAAAAAATGTTGTTTTTTACATTTTGATTAGACAATAACATCGTTTGAAAAAAATGCTAAGGAAATAGTATTAAAAACTACTCACCAAAAAGCTGACCCATTATCGATTTGTAAATGAACATGTTGAGAAATTGCGACATGTTTATGAAGTCTTGCAATTTGAAAGGATCTTGTTGCTCGTACATTTCCATGTCATCTAAAATACTGGAAAAAAAGTTAATTGTCAATTCTCCGCCTTCCTTGTTGACTTGTATAAAAGAGTCATTATTTACAATTCTCTTTTCAATAAAAAAAATTGCTTCCTTATTCAAGTAACTAATGTTTTTTTGTAAGTTTTAACCATTGATTTTAAGTATCTTGGACAGTAAAAAATAATCAAATTTGTTTAAGTAATCGAACTATTTACAATAAATGGAATAACGCAGTTCCTGCGTTTCGGTGGAAGGTATGGTTGCCGGCTCACCCAGCGCAGTCCTCGGGAGTAACAACGCATCTGTGATTGACTTCAGATAGAGCCCCTGTACTGTATAAAATTGCTTACAGATGACCATAGGCGGTAGTGGTCACTTACCGTCAGGTGGACTGCATGCTCGTTTGTTACTTCAAATCTATACTAATATTATAATGTTTGTTTGGTTGAACGCGCTAATCTCAAGAAGTATGGGATCGAATTGAAAAAATATTTTTGTGTTGAATAGTAAATTTATCGTGGAAGGCTTTAGGCTATATAACATCACGCTATTTTTCGTTTGTTTTTTAAAAAAAAATTTTTTAATAAACTTGAGTGAAACTGCGTGGCACGGCTAGTCTAATATAAAAAGAAAGTATTTTGCTTTAAAAACAAACGCGTTTCATTTAAATTATTAAAACATATAAGTCAAAACTTACGTTACATAATGCGTCATGCAGTCAGCGAACAGTATCAACATTTGGAACTCTGGCGCTGACGTCTTTGTGTTAACAGCTAGGAGATCTAGGAAAGACTTCAGCCCACAGTTAGGTCCCAGTGTACACAGGAACTGCCACAAGGAATACAGGATCTCGTCCTGATTGCATAGACCTGGAAATAATAAATAATACATCCATTTCAGTACCTATTAAGGCGTAAGCAAAAAATATTATGATTTTACATGTCCCTTATTTTTACCGCATGTTTAGCTACTTTTTAACCGGAACCAATGTAAATAAATATTGTATTGTATTATTATATTATATGTATAGTATTGTAATATAAATATTAAGTTGTATAAATATTGTACGCTCCAGAAGAAAGGTCTTTTGAATATGGTTACATAATAGCTATGTCCTACTATGTTTTTTATAGAATTAGAAATGACATTGAAAATATTATTTTACCTGTTAAAATGTCTAGCTTGACTTGTGTCATAGTCTGCAGCGCCGTGTGGTACATGGAACAAATTAGTGCCGCTTTTGTGCAATCTGGAGAACCCAATTTTCGAAAATTCTTATGAGCGTTTACTCTGAAATTAAATAATTCAGTAATAAATCTTATTAGTAATATGTGTATATGTGAACAAGCCCAAGCTTTTAACTGCAATATTTAATTTAAAATACATGTCACAAGTTGCCATTTTTATATATTACTTCAGAAGTTTTAAAATTATTACATGTAAGAAATCGAAATTACCTATTTGTCCTTGCTTCGATGGCTCTTCTAATAAACGCTGCTGGATTATTGCTTTGCACGGGAGTCGAAGGTTGAGAGGGGCCGGCTCCCTCCTCGCCAGTCACACCTGCATCTAGCATTTCTTTCAGGGGCATCGCCAATAACTTTTTCAGTAATGGGGCTCCCCATAACAATGATAACTGCGTCCGAAGGTTTCCCATCGCTGGCGGTAGGTAGGCGTCGAGGCTTTGAGAGAACCAGCCCAGAACAGGATGCCAGTTACTAAGGTTCCCTTTCTTGCATACCACATACTGCTGACAGCAGTCTAGGAAACGTGTTACTACTAGCTATAAGGATATGAGAAAACATATATTGTAAAAATGTATTGTTCTTCATAAATATTTATAACTGTCTTATTTGTTCATTATGCCCATTTCCACTTTTTTCATCCTCGTTTGAAGGTTATGGTGAATTAATCATTAATATTAGGCATTTTCAATCCTCACACTTTTCTTTAACCAATGTTATGAAAAACTAGACGAAGAAAGAAGAAGAAGACTATATACGAAGATTACAGATCCAGGGACAAAACAGACTATTAACTGCATCACATCTACAATTTCAAGCTATTTGTTTTATAAGTCGTTTAATAGTTTTACATATTTAATACCCTTTTTTTTATTTATATACATCATTAATTCGAAAGATTCAGTGCACATACATCGTTTTTTTACTTGTTTTCCCCAAAAAAAAAAATCTTTAAAAAACTGATTAAATACATTTAATATTTTTTTGTGTATTTTTAATATTAACTGTAGTTAAAACTTTTTGTATCAAAAATATTCAAATAATTCTTCTTAAATAATAATTGGTCATGTTTGTGCGTCTAATAAGGGAAAATAAAAGAGTAGTGTCATTTTAAACCTGTAAAAAATATCACAGCATAAGATGCAGTTGTTCGTGTGATTGTTATGTTCCGTGTCGGCTTATTTGACGTCGATTTGTACCATTTCCAAGCTTATGAATATAAAAATGAATGTATGAATGAATAAGTGAATGAATGAACAAGTGTGAGTAAACCACTTACCACAAAAGTAGGATAGTATGTGTCAGGCTGAGCAAACTCCCGCTCGGAGTGCGCGAGCTGCACGAGGTTGGCGAGCAGGCACAGCGCGTAGTTGCCCTCCAGCGTGTTGAACACGATGCGCATGTTCTGGTCCGCGCTGAGGAACTCCACGCACTTGTCGAACATCGCGTGACACCGGAACGCCACTATGGACTGAAATAAAATTATATAATTAAATTATATATTAAGAGGATTTAGGGTGTCCGAACTCTCCTTTAGCATAGGCGAGAAAAAAAAGAGTCTTCGAATAGGTGGATTTTTTTTTGTTTTGTCCACATATTTTAAACCTCCTTATAGGGTTAGAAAAAATTAAAATTCAAGCTATTTTTTTCAGCTGTGGTTGACTCTGCTGATATGACCAATATATTTTTATTATTACAAAATTACATCTTAGGTGACCTTTATATCTGTGACACTATTATCCAAACTGTTATCCTAAACAGAAAGACTTATGTCACTTCCTGTATTGACCTAAAAATATAGACTACCATGGTATTGTAGTATACAAAGATTTAAATATTCTTTGATTGGATGGATACATATTGTGTACAAAATATGATATATTCTACTAACCTCAGGCGATATCTGTTGCATGTGAAATACAAGGCAGGGTACAGAGAGTATCTGTATGATGTACATGGTCAGCAACTTCTCCGAGAACTGCGCAGACACGAGCGGCCGTAGCGACAACGTGACGATCGCCGTCAGCGCAACGTTTTTAAGGCTCACTTTCTCCCGACACAAGCCTCTAAGGAGAAGTGACTGAAAAAATAAGTTTAGTTTTAGTAATATTTTAGGACACTTGTTTTGAAAAAATAAACAATAAATAGACTATATTTGTAGTAGTAAAAATTGTCAAAGATAAAATGAACATGTACTGTTTATTCATAGAATAATAATACAAATATTTAGGATGTTCTAGTCTAAGAACAATCACTATTACAACAATTTCTGAGTAACAACAGTATCCAAGCATAAATCCAAAGCATTGATAGGTTTTGACAGTCAAAAATATCCATAGGAATCAATTTTATATAAATAAGATTTGAATAGAATGAAAAATTGTATAGCATTGCAGATTCATACTAGTTAAGTCAATTAATTATATGTGTTCTAGAGACCACTTGACAAGAAATTCTATATTTCTTTCTTATAATTCCACTACAAAATGTTGAGCAGGAAACAACCCAAAAAAATTGCCAAACATCGATTTCAGTAAAGAAGTTCAAATGGTTTAATCTATACTAATATTATAAAGCAGTAGAGTTTGTTTGGTTGAATGTGCTAATCTCAGGAACTACTAGTGCGAATTGAAAAATAAAATATATGTTTGTTTGTTTTTTCTTATGTAGTAGCAGGTGAAACCGCGTGGTACAGCTAGTCAAAAATAAAGCCATGCCAAATTACCTTCAAAGTTAAGTAATATCCCTTATGGAACAAGGATCCCATAACATTTGCACAAAGTTGTGTCATGCCACCCCGTAGTTTCTCAAAGTTCTTGAGTCTTGTGAGAGCCCATGTATTTGTAGCTGTGAAAGCCACTAGAGTATGGAGATGAATTAGAATACTCTGCATATCTAATGGAGATTCTGGCTTCAATTCCTCGAGGTACAAGCAGCATTTGTATAAGAGATCTTTTATATGTGCTATCCATTGGAGGCTGTAAGATAAATATATAAAATAATATAAAATGAATGACCTAAATGAATTATCAGTGACCTCTGATTTAAATATTCAACATACAAAAATTAAATGTATGATTTAGATTTTATTCTGAGTTTCCAGGTACGTCAATTTGATAAGACAACACAATTAATTATAGATTTGATTATAAATATGACTCTGGTACATTTTCCATTCATGGGGCACTCATTATTAAGTGCTACATTTGTAACATGTCATATCACATTCAATCTTAAAATCATAACAATTTAGTGAATTTTAAGCTCTACTAAAAATTATGTAATTGTTCTGATGTTAATTGTATTTTACCTTTGGCAAATCATACAAAGATAATATATATACAATATTGCAAATAAGCTTACCTATATTCTTTATTCAAGAAAACACCAACATAAGACAATTTAACAGATTCCGAATGCAAGGTCTGTACAATATATTTACAAAGTCTCTCAAATCTTTTCTTGTCTCTTTGCTGCTTGAAGACAAGAAATAAGCGACATGTGACTCGATAAACATCCAATGCGGGGAGTAACTCTGGGGTTTGGGGTTCCTCTTGAGATCCATGACTAGAAGACTCGCCAAGAAGCTGGTCAAAGTCAGTCCTGTAAATATAAAGTTTATGTAAATAAATATAATAAGAACAGAAAGAATGGACATTTAGCAACAACTCTTAACTTCAATATTTCCAGTAAATTATAATATAACTTCAACACTGTACAATATATACAAATCAAATAAACATCTTAAAATTAAACAAAACAAACAAAATATTTCTACATTTTCTGCATTACACAGGATGTACAATAACTTGAGATTTTTTGCATGGATTGTATATCTATATACTTATTTTTTTTAGGTAATACCTAAGATTACATAATATTTAAGAGAAATAATATGTCCATTAACAAATTGACATCGTAGTATCTTAATAAGGTATATGCGTATTATAATTCATTTCAATAAAGGTATCATATAAAATAATCTGCACTTTTCTTATCATTTATAGTAGTATCAGTGATACTCAGATGTAGGGAGTTCTGATACAGATTGAGATAGGAGGCATAGACCAATTTTAAAGTGTAATTAAAATTGCCATGAACTTAAACAAGTTGTAATTGTTAAATAATTTGTAATTTATAATATTACTTCTTTTCTTTAAAGGTATGGTTCTACTGAGGAAGAACCACCATCATGTCTATTTCTAGCACGAAGCAATTCATGTTTTTCGTTAGGAGGGTATGGATGCTATCGCTATATGGTGGCAATAAGGTGTGGTTTAAATCAGGTAGAATCTCTGTTGGAGTTCGTTACAAATTTTGCATGGGCGGCTGCGACTACTTATTATTCAGATGGACTGCTTATTTGTTACTTCAATTTAAGAGAAAAAAAAAAAAAAAACATAAAACTCATTTTATATAGACGAGTCAGTAATAAACGCGAGTAATTGAAGCGGTCAGTACTCACAATATTTGTTTGATGAACCTCCGCCGTGCGAGCCAGCCCCGGATTATCGCCTGTATTTTCACCGCGGACTGCTCCCGCTTCTTCTCCAGCGCCCGTTCCTCCCTAGCCGCTTTGGTCTGCTCCAAGAACGTATCCTTACTACTCGACGACTTAGCGAACATCTTCGATCCCTATTACACACAATACAACTTTGTTTTCCTTTTCACGTTATTGTCTGTCAGGACGGCGAGCCCCGACACATAGTAACAAGGAGTTACCGCGGTGGTAATACCATTTTCACGTATTCTCACTCTGTTTATTGTACTATCACACTGCCCAACAAATCCATGGCGTTAATAAAGGAAACCTGAAAATTTTAAATTTCTTCAGACGAAAAATCTTTCCGAGGAACTACGATTTCTGATTTTGTTTGACATTTTTTTATTGAATTGCCCTTTGTAATTTTTAAAGAAGTGTTGCCATATATGATAGCTAAAATTATGATTAACTGCATTTGTCTATTTGAAAATAATTGTTTGACCACCTCGAATAATGTCTTTACAAAGGGCATATTAACTTTTAGATAAATTAAAAATTAAACTAAAACAAACAATTTAAGGATAAAACTTGCTTAGCGTAAATTTTGCTTTTACTTGACAAACGTCAATGTCGTCAATACCGCCGCGCGTCACTGTCACTTGTATCCGAATGACGTGCCGAAATTTTGAATTGCCATATAATAAGAACACTACCAAAATAAAGGGAATTTACAACTTAATATATATTATTATATTAAATTAAGTTAATGGTTTAATAAATATTATTTTTTTGTTGTTATTTATGTATCAATTAAGTGTTTTGTAATTGATTCGTTACCAACGATATATATAGTAACTTTCTCATTGATTTTTTTAATTCAAAAGGCATTTTCAGAGAACTATAAATTAAACATATTATTACAAATCGTTCACATCTTGTCCTGAGTTGTTTCATTATAATCTATGATTCTTTGATATCATCATGATGGCGTGCAGTGCACGCTCAGCTTCATGTTTTAGAAACTCCAAAGCTCATATTTATAGAAAGAATAACGTAATGTAGACGACGCATGCCATCGTCGTCTATATCTACATCTACATTAAATTTTAAAAAAGGTAGTTAGTTTAGGTGTTAATTAAACATTAAACTCTATACAGCTACTCAATATCTCATATACCTACCAATATGTTTATTGTACCACTTGAACCCCACTGCCCATACCTAGGTACCTATCTTGTGATAATCAAATTTTAGTTAAATAGCAATACGATTAAGATTGACAGCAATCTGATTATTATAAGGGTGCTGTCACTCATTCATCATGGCCTTATGATTCGTCTCCAGGCACAACATCTATTTCTCCGTTCACTTCTGGTCAACAGTAGCTAGTGCCGGATTTAGAGGAAAGCATCCGGGGTTACAGCCCTGGGGCCTCTAAAAACAAACTGGAAACACCGGAAAAATATCTTTCGGATTCCGACTAGTAAATGTTAGTAGTGACTAAACAACTTTTTCTGTGATAATTATTTTTACATTTATGATTATATAAAAAATATTACAATTTGCCCCGAGGTCCCTAAATCAGGGGGCCCTTGGACTGTAACTTACAAACTGTAAATCGAAATAGTGAAAAGTTTTGTCACATTTGAAATTTATAAATAAACTAGGTAATTTATTTGGGGCCCTAGTTTATTTTTTGCCCCAGGGCCTTTGGTTACTCAGCTACGCCACTGATTTACCATCAAATTGATTGCATCGGTATGGTAGTTAGGTACCCTTTGCTACTTCTTTAGTATAAAGTGTAACTTAGGAGCTTTCTAGTACTGATTTGAGGACGAGACACAGCGCAAGATACACGTTTCTTAAAATGCCTATTCCCAATTGCCATTGATCAAATTAAATTAATGGTAATGAGGTGTATAATTTAGCGACTGATTATATTGCTGTACCACAGAGTAGGTACATTTATTATAGAGTATGTTATTCTCATTCAATTTATCCAATAAGTCTTAAGAGTGTCTTGTATTCATATCTACCTAAGTGCTATAGTTCAAATTATGATTATTTTATTATGTTTGAATATTTCTTAACACGGGCTGATCCAGGATTTTCGTATTCTATTTATTCGAAGGTACGCTTTCAAATA
Source organism: Cecropterus toxeus (assembly GCA_018249875.1). Classification (NCBI taxonomy): domain Eukaryota; kingdom Metazoa; phylum Arthropoda; class Insecta; order Lepidoptera; family Hesperiidae; genus Cecropterus; species Cecropterus toxeus. The sequence continues at coordinate 3,967 of DWNE01000492.1, read as the reverse complement.
AGTTTATCACGATAAAGATGATTGACGTCTTTTAGAATTGAGGGGGCGTAAGTACTACTATTTCTGAGCCCAAGTCGGAGTAGTAAGTTTTTGTCAAGTGGTAAAAAACTTGTCAATGACTATTAAATTAACGATAGGTTTTCATCGATAGATCGATAGATGTACCTACCTAGGTACATCTGGTATATACCTATAGTACCTATTATATACTTTGTGGGTAGGGTTCATATATAATTCTCTACTTATTTATCTAAGTTTTATGGCTAAACGGGAAGATATCATGGTATATAGTTTTAAGCTATGTATGTTAATTTTCAACATCTCACTTATTTTAATTTAGCACAGCTGAAATGTTTGAGGTTGTTGTCGTGTTACAGTTTATCGACATTTAGGTAATTTAGTACTTATATATACAAATATATCTACCGAATAAATATTGACGACTCTTCTGTTGAAATAATTTCCATACCGGTCTACGTATTATAGGGTTCTTTCCCTGCCCGGACAAGAAAGTTCATTGATGATTTTGAACTCAGTGCTTACCTACGTATTGGTTAGGGTGTGTATAAGTACATAAAATACCGGAATAAGTAATCATCAAAGGTAATACAAGGACTTTAGATTCAAAGGTGACACCAGGACTATAGCAAAAAATAAATATGTCAGCTCAGTGACTGTCTTTCATTTAATTTCCTTTGAATCACCTGTCAGTTAAAAAACTTAATCGATAACACGTCATGCTGTTCACACAAAAATCCAGACGTGATATGTAATCAGCTACGAGGAATCCTCAACTCATTAGGGAGGTATGTCAAAACTTCGCAAGACCTTCCGGTGATTACCAAGTGAGTAAGCGGGCGAAACAATGCACAAATGTGATTACATTTGGACTGATAAGCTATCCATGAGACAGGATAGTGGATCAAAGGAAACTAACTAATCGGTCAGGGCCTACAAATTCGTCATAGGTTATCTGCTTCAAAAGGATTAGTTAGGATTTTTAATATTTTCTTTCAATGCGCTTTTGGTAGCACAATTTGGTAATGAGTCGCCAATTGATATAGACCACAAAAGAAGGACGATCGAGTAAATGAGTTCTTATTATCATTAGCGACATCCTTTGTTAAACCTGTTAACCTATTTATCATCAATACATAGAATAAAGCAAAGTAGCTTCCCGCCGTCTGTCCTTATGTATGCTTAGATCTTTAAAACTACGCACCGGATGTTAATGGGTTTTTTTTCATAAGCATAATAGTTTTTTTTTCATAAACATAAGTGATTTAATAGGATGGTTTATATATACTTATAATAAATGCAAAATATAATAGAGACGGATCGCTAGTTTAATAATAAATAGATACATTTTATGAAATTTTATTTTAATCAACTTTTGTTTAGTCTTAAATTTGCGTTTCTGTTATGAGTGTATATAATGGAGGAGTGTTAGGGATCTAGAACTCCCTCTTAGCAAAGGCGAGAAACCTACAAACAGAGAATCAATTTTTTTTTCTGTCGACATTTTTTCCAAATTTGGAAAATTTTGAATGGAGTCCAATACTACAATTTGGACTCAATTCTTTACATAAGGTTAGAAGAAAAACAAGAACTGATTAATGTTTTTCGTTGATTGTCGCTGTTGAACTCTCCCTTTTATAGCTACGTCTATAGTTTCAGATTGAGGACTTCTGTGGCATTTTGGTGTTTTATCATATTTCAATGGCTATAAGAATTTGGCATAGCAGTTAACATACATGTAAATTAAATTTACATATACTAAATATATTTTATTGGTGCAGCTACCGGAATCGAACTAATGCTACTACGGATGGAGGTGCCAATTGCACTACATTAATTTACCAAGCTCTGATAAATTAAATGTGACTAGCTACTACAACTAAGTTCTCGTGTGAAGACAGTTTAATTAATAGTAGTTTCTCGTCACAGTGGTTGAAATTCGAAGTAATTAAACCAAAATTAAAACTAAATTTTTGTCTATAAAATTTCTCTATGTGCTTATTTTTTTGTTTGTGTATTAATTAATTTATTAGGTAATTTATATTTATATGGAAGGGAAAAATGAAGTTTAATTTGCTAAGCTGCATTCAATTAGACTATACCTATAATTGTATGCAGTATGTACAATATTATGCTGTTATAATAACTATAAATTATAATAGCATAATATTGTACAACTTACTTTGTTGACAATTTTTTTTTTTATTTTGTCAGTAATGTACAAAGTGTGTGTTTTATTTAATAACTGAATTCAACAATTACAATTAACATATTTTTTTCATTTATTTCAATTATTACAATAACTAAATATATTTGAAATACTTTATTTTTAATAAAAATGATCTCACTTTCTTCCCTGCGCTCTGTTTTTTTTCAATTTTGTTTTGTTACATTTTTTTAAATACAGTAAATAACACTTATAATAATAATAACTGAATGCAAATGATATAGAAAACCAAATTATTACCTGATTGTGTTTTACGTTTAACATTCCGAAACTACGGATAATCCAAAATATTATATATCCGTAACTGTATCCGTATCCAGATCCGTTTCATATCCATAACATCCCTGGTAAAACTTGTATAGTCGTGGTTACAGATTTATTATGAAGTTTGTTTAGGTTAGGTAGAGTACATACCTGTTTACATGAGTGCATTATCTAAATATAATGTATTTTTAAGATTACCGTTTCAACTCATCAGGCGTTTTGAAATCCACTACTGATGTTTTCCCTAATGGGGTTTTTACCAAAAGACATCGCGCCTGGAACACGATTTGCGGACAAATAAAGATATTGCTGCGTATCTCTAGATTTTCCTTAATCGTTTCCTATGTTATCCCCGGGAAGAGCGAAAGTAGTGTTTTGCAAAACCGACACCAAATAGAACATAAGATTATATGTATAAAGTATAGTGTAACAGTCCAGTTAGTATATCTAAACAATAACATATGCACATACCTAAAATCTAACTCCAATTAAAAAACTGGCCAAGTATGAGTGGTACTCTCGCACGGCTTCTGTACGATCTATAAAAACTGCAACACAAACGACAACAGAAATACAGACACACATGCAGACAGACATGCAAAACAGACAGAAATACATAGAGACAGATAGATGGATAGCAGTCTTAGTAATAGAGCTCCGTTTCTACCCTCTGAGAACGAAATCCTAATTAAATTAGAAGCACTGTTCTATAGTTACCATAGGTTCTGTTCTGGACGACCCGCGTGGCGGAGCGTTCACCATACCGGTCTGACGCACAGTGGGTCCCGGGTTCGATTCCCGGCCAGACAGAAATGTGAATGATGAGTTTAGAATTTTGGTCTGGGTGTTTGTGTATTCATCTTCGTTTGTCCATGGTACCCACGACACCAGAGAAAATCCTACTGTGGGACTATGAGTGTAGCAAGCGTGTGTAGCGTGTGTGTAGTTTCAAAGGTTTCAATTGTAAGACGAATACTTACCTACTACCTCTACCAATAAAACAGAATTACAATGTTTAAGATTGTCATTTTTTTATTTTTTTTTAAGTAATGTTAATGATAGATAAACAATAAATAAAATTACTAGTAGATAATACAGTGGTAGTTATGAACATTGGCCATTCCCATTTGGGGTCCGAAATTGGGATTCCTAGTGTGCTCACGTTTCTTGTTCATATGAAGTGAATGTTAAAAATTATTCACAGTGTTTTAGAAGTAGGTACCTATTTGATGTCTACCAATTATCAATTTGCCAGTGTAGTGAACTTAGCCCACAATGGTAGGATCATAAATTCACCATTTTTATCTCGCTCTCAGTGTACTTACTTATATTTGTTTTTTTTTTTTATACTTAAACCTAACGATAAGGCAGACGGGCTACCTGATGGAAAGTAGTTACCGTCGCCTATGGACATTTGCAACACCAGAGGAGTCACCAATGCATCGCCGGCTTTGAAGG